>PYFS01000243.1:0-125956 GCA_003671545.1 Ophiognomonia clavigignenti-juglandacearum | reverse complement strand
GGGCGGGAGCGGGCGGGGGGGTGGCGGGATGCGATCAGGATGCGGGGGGGCGCGCGGAGGGAGCGGGTCCCGCGGGTTTTGTTCCGGGGGGGGGTGCGGGGGGGGCCTGCGCGGGGGGGGGGGGGGGGGGGCTCGGACGGGGAGGGGGAGGGGAGGGAGAATGAGGAGAGGTTGAGGCGGTCGTGTAGCTTTTGAGGATGGAATGGTGTGTGAGGAGGAGGGTGGCGGTGATGCTTTTGACGATGTGGTGCTTGAAACATGGCTCAGGTGGATAAGAACAGTGAAGCAATTTGATGGCAGGCGGCAGTTTGGCGCAAGGTGAGGTAGTTTTCTCATGGGTCGTTGTTTAGAGAATGCAGACGGGCGGCCCCAGCCAACACTCTAGAGCGGAAGCAGCCTACATGTGAGTATAGAGAAAAACGGTCCAGAGGGTGGGACAACAATCCCAATTGTCGGGTGCGGACAACAAGCAAATGAGCTGCACGGCCTCAAGGAGTCAAGGATACTTTTCACGGGTTTACCGCGTGTTTTCATAATGAGTAATGAAGAGAAAGCTGAAAAATCTCGCAAATATTGACTCTTGAGTACCAAACGCTTCTTCTGGTGTGACTATCTGTCCTGCGGAAGGAAAGTCAATAGCTTAGTACCTAGGTCTCTGCACAAGTACCTAGGTACAGAACTGGCGTTTGAGCAACGAAGGAGACGCACTACCTGTCTCAAACATTCGCAACAACAAACGCAGCAGTCACATTAGCATCCGCGGCGTATGTCAGGTGAGCCTCTGCACCACCAGATCCTGTGCAAATGATATCATTCTCATGGCAGTCCTCATACACCAATTCTGACGGTATACTGCCCACAGCCTCATTGAGGTCTGGGTCACCGAAGATCACAACTAGGCAGAGTCCATGTTAGCTTGTGATACCTAAGTCGCCCGTCCATATCCGGACGCCCGTCATGTGCTAACTGACCAGCAGCAATTTGTGCCGTCACCGCGTCTGTGAGGTCTTCAGCGGCATTGTGTAGGATTTGGCCTCCCTGAGAGTAGCCACCGAGCACAATCTTTGTGTCTGGGCATTTTGTGCTGGCCAGGTTGATGGTGTCCAGGTATTCGGCGCTTCCAGCTGGTGAGCCTCCCTGGAGATACCTGTATGTTCTCAGCATGTCTACTAATTATTCCAGCACGACATAGGGCACATTTTCCACATGCCGGGCGTTGCGTGCCCACACATTCTGTGCGTTGTGACTTACTTACCCGATCACAGAAGCAGTGTAATTGATCCCTTGAACAGTGACCTGATCCGTGCCCAACGAGGCCCGGATAGCAGCCGCCCACGCAGGACCAGGCGACGACCCATCGCCCATGTTCCCATCCTCGCCCGTGCCCTTGGCGAAAAGCACAGTCACCGCCTTGCACGCGGACCCATCCGTGAGCCCGTTCTCGTCGATGGGAAGGTCGGCGGCCGCGCTGTTGGTTTCGAGGACCTCGACTTTGCCCATGGCAGCGGCCTGTTCGAGGGATATATTGGAGCTGGTCGCCTCGCGAATGGAGTGGGGCATGGCTCTCGCCGCTGTGCTCAGGGCGGCCAAGGCCGAGAGGATGGTGGTGGACTTCATGTTGGCGACGCTGTTTGGGCTAGAGCGTATTCGCAATTTGCTGAGAGAATGTATGTATGGGATTGTTTCGGTGCGAGCAAAGCGAATAGGGAAATGAGATTGATTTATTATTGTGCTGCATCCGTATACATCCCTAGGTCTTCCCTGGTGGGCACCAGGTCGCATTCATATGAATGCTGCACTCTCAGTTGCATCGTCCTCATGTCACCTGTCACCCCCACGAGAACTACCCACCTAGGTACTCGCTGGAGCGGAATGTGTACGGTGTGAGGCCCCCACGATTTAAGTACGCATTCGTCGGCTTCCGATGGACCATCGTCACTGCTCCAGGTTTTGGGTTGAGTATTTCTTCCAATAAAACCATGGCACTTTTGCACGAGTGACGGTTGCCAATCCAATGCCCTTTTCCCCATTAGGAAGGTCGATCGTGACATCTGCCGTGGACTTGGGTAGCCGGACGGAGACCATTGCCTATTGCGAATTTGCCATTCCGTATAAGCGGTACAAGCGGCGTACGTTAATGCTACTGTATCTGTAGTGTCCCCCTCAAGCCCCTGGATTAGCGGCTCTGCCGACGGGCTAGCGCGCTATACATATTTCTGTATTTATCAACTATGAGTGTCATCCCGAGGTCATCCTTCCTGCCAAACAGCCGTTGAGAACTCCCGGAGAGATGCGACACACGAGCGCGAAGACGAGATTCTGTGTTGATGATGTAGAACGCCCCATCGGTATCTCTCGAGTAATTCTGATTCGTACCGGAGCTTGCCACCATTTCGTAATATCTTGCTACGTTATTCTGCCAGAAGCGTCAGCGATTTTAACAAGTGAAGTCACTGCAAGCCGGGTGCAAGCCAAGCTTGTCAATTCGTAAGTGAAGCAGGTCATTTACGATATTGCCGAATGTTGATCAGTTGGCACTATAAATTTTTTTTTTTTTTTGGTTATGGTGACAACCGTCGTCGTCGATCATATCGGAGCTGGACGGCCGAAGCCGGGCAAAAGCTGGTCCGGAGCCGGCAATCATGGGCCCGGAGCCGGGTCCGTCGTGGATCCGGAGGGCATATTCCCCTACCCAGCCACCCACACCCGAAACAAGCAAGCGGCTTAAAGGTCAACCTGTGGGGACACGACAACTTGGTGCATATAGCCTCAATCATTAGCCAGACCCCTTGACTTGGCTTGTAAGTTGTCTCGACTTCCAAGGTTGTCACAAATGCTGGCAACAGCTGGTGTCTCTAGAAGCCAGACTGGCTCTGCAGCCTCTTCCACTTGAGAAAGGCTGTCTGATCTCTGAGTATTCAGAAGTACCTGTGCTGTGCCCCATTATGTGTCAGGTGAAGGGCTGGGCCCACAATACAAAGGCTTCACTGCAGGTCTGACAGCATTCTGCCTTCAGCCCCTCTTCCACAAACCCCCGATGCCAGAATCTCTCACTTTCTCTTCGTGCGATAGTCAACCAACAGTCTATTTAGATCCTGGTCCCCAACTTAATTCCATTCCATTACAGAATTCGATTTCAGACAACTCTACAGCCGACCGCCTGGTGCACAGATCACTTCAGACATGATGGCAGATTCTAACACTGCATCCATCACTGACCGAGTGTCCATTAGTATCCTCAACAGCGAGCTGAAAGGAATGTTACACCAAGCCTTTCAAAACATCATTTCCACCGATGTTGCACGACATGCTCTTGCACAGATTGTTGATGGGCTACCACTTCCGTCTACCCTGGAAGATACTTCGCGCGGCTTGGATCTTGAACCAGATCACCCTGTATTTGCCCACGAGTCATTATGTCCCAGCGCTCTAGAAAAAATAGAAGAGTTGCTGAGGACATTCGATGTCAAAACCTTGAAGTTTGAGGCCTCGGTATGCAATCATTATAGCCTTTTCCAAACTCAAAACATGAATGCTAACCTCAATGAAGCTTCTTTCTGGTCTCCAGGCACACCAACCAGGATCAAAGTCCTTCGACGCACGCCTCATCGAATTCGCAGCAGTCTCGGTCCACCAGCTTGCCAGTCTTCTTTACAGACTTGATTGCAAAGGTCATCAGGATGATGGTATTGAGTCTTGGATACCTCCCAGGAACGACGACTGGGCTTGGTGGTGGGGGCATAATCCTAATGGGCCACCCCCGACTCTCTTCCAGCACACATGGTACTTCAACAACGAGCAATACCCCGAGGGCGTTGCTGATATCGTCGGATACTGGGCAGAGGCACGTATCATGGGCGGGGTCGTGCTCTTCGATAGGAGAACGACCGCGGCGTCCGATGCTGTGTTCATCCATCCTGACCGGGAAGACGTCACCTACAGGATATGCGAGCTGACAGAGAAGCAGAAGGCTGATCTGGTCGGATTCCTGCTTGCATCGCCTTCGGAGAGAGCCAGCTGTGATTGCCCCCTTCCCATCACCCCGGACGCTACCAATACCAACCGCGTGGACCCGGAGGAACCCATATCATGGACCGGCGTGTACAGGGATATTTGGGAGAGAAAGGTCAATCCGGAAAAGACGGGCGATGGAAGATGTAGAGACATTTGGTGCACGGGAGATTTGCTCAACTATCTGAGTTATGAAGAATATGAGGAGGCACGTGGTCGGTATTTCTCGAGGTACGACAGGTATCCTGATTACGTCCACCAGGCTCGGAGATGAATATTGCACAGTTGCGGTCAAAAGGTGGCACTTTGTCTATAGCTGTCCCTTGGGAAACTGGAGATGGAAAAAAAAAAAAAACAGCAATCCTCTTCAAGCATGTTCGAAAGCAGAAACAGCACTGAGGCTCACGTGCATGGTTCCACAAGTCTGCCTCCGGAAATCGCGCTAAACTCGGAGCATTGCCGGTGTACCGTCCTCGATTTGTGAAGTCGAACCTTTCTACTGTGGGGAAGACAGCAATGAGGTTTGAGTTATTGATTCCATGGTCGTGTCCATCTTCTGCCCAGTACTCAAGTGCTTAAAAATTGGGACACATGCAGACATGATACACCCGGCCGTAACTGCTGGACAAGAAACAAGCCCCCCGAGGCACGATATTATTGAAGCCCAGAAAGAACTGTCAACACGTAGGGAACTATCAGTGCTCGCAAAAGCTATACTCCGCCCGCCTCCACTCCCCTTCTGCCATCTGCTGGTGCGAAGTCCTCTCATCCATCAACGCAAGCCGGTGCTCTTTGGCCTGCTCCAAGCTCAACGTGCCCAACGAAAACTGCTCGCGGACCAATTCAAAGATCTCGGGCGGCAGCGTCGTCTCCGCAGGACGCTCTGCATCAGGCAGCGTGATGCCTTGCTCCTTCAACAGCCCCAGCACCTCGGCGGGGAATTTCTCCGCCGCTGCCTTCCTACTGTCATCCGAATCGCCGAAGACCGAGTCTACCCACCAGTCTCGCTGTTGAGGAGGCACGTTGGCCGTAGAGATGATGCGGCAGTGCGGGTCGACAAGCCAGAGGGCGATGAACCGTCGGTGGCCTGGTTTCGTTGGATCGGCGAGCTGGAATGGAGACACGCGGTGCTGGCTGTTCAAGTGGGTGCATATTAGCCTACTTTTAGGGAAGATACAGATGCCAGAACGGGAGGAAATGGATATACACCAGGGATCAGAACTTACAAGACGTTGGGAAAGGCAAGCAGGCGTCCTTCGCGAGTTTTGACGCTCCCGTAGGTTTGGAGGCAACTCCCGGCAACGCTGCCTGATGGTCCAAGAGATGTTCCATATTCGTGTTCCAGCCAGCTGTAGCTGTCCTGTCCAACTTCATCCTGTAGTTCATATTGATCATACGATGTTTGCATGCGGAACGCAAGGTGAGACTCCGTAATGTTTTCGCTGTCCAGATAATACAGAGCAGTGGCGCAAATTTTCTCGTTGAGAAGTCCCTCAACCTGGTTTCTTCGATGTCAGCATCTTGAACCACCCTGCACATCTCGCAACGTTGACGGTCTGCATGTAGATACTCACATGCCAACCACCCGCCGGAAATTCTGGCTTGTCCGGGGTGAGCTCGATCGATGCCATCTTGACTATGACTTGCAGCCCGGACGACCTGAACTGCTTGAACAATCCTCCAGCATGGTCCTTTGCATTTTGGCTTCCAGCTGTCGCATTACTGGATTTCTTCGTTTTCGCATCTGGCTCCGCATAGGGGTCATACTCGACCGCCTCGTACGTCCTCGGCTCTCTCAAGACGGGCTTCCGGATCTTCTTCCACTTGCGTCTGTTCAGAAGGTCCCGTCGATACTCTTCATCGGAATCATCCTCATCGTAATCTTCCTCCGAGTCAGACGAAAGGTCGACATCAGCGACAGCCACATCCTTTGGATCAGAGGGGCTCCAGTTTCCCCCAGACTCGTCATCTGCGTCGCTGGGAATCGAGAACCGCGATCCCTTTCGGCCTGGACCGCAGACTGGCCATGCTGTATGGTCAAGCAAGCAGTGGTCCCACGCAGGTATCGCTGTCTCGATGAGCTTCTCCACTGTCCTGTATATCTCACGGTATTTCGTGGGGTGCAAGTTGTTGATGTAGCTGGTCAGCCGGACACTGCCGTCGTCCTGGAATGCGACATTCGAGGGCAGCCATTGGTACCTCTCAGACCAGTAATTGTCAGGAATATTGGAGCCTCCCAGAGAGACCCGGTTGAAGTGGCTGGATTGGTTGCCACTTGTACTTGGCTCCGGTCTCGCGATGGTGCTGCCTTTGCCCGCCCACTTGTGGATAGCATCCGTGATTCTCACGACTTCGGTCGCAAAGACTTTGCTTTCTCCGTAAACAAGCGGGTACAAAGAAGGGTGCACGAGATCTTGCACCATCCCGCCCGATCGAGGATGCCAGTCCGGGTCATGCGCTTGGTCGTCTCGGAGTCTCGTAAACGCATGTCGCAGGAGGCCGCGAAGCTCATCCGAAAGTAGACTGTCCGATTTGACAACCGTAGCAGATGCATCGAGAGTCGGGATCAAGCGAGTCTTTTCGTAATGGCGGGCCTTGCTTTGCAACTCTTTAATACACTGTCCATTCGATCAGCCAAAGGCAGTCATAGCAACGGTAGCCCAGTCAGGCCCAACACAGCCCCCCTTGCCCAATATCACGTCTGTAGACTCACATAGTCAAACGCCTTCTCACTCATTATTCCCGGTCCATAATGATACCCATCTGGCACGCTTGCAACACCCCTCCATTCCGTGTCCGGAACACCCATCGCTTCGTCCTTCCACTTGCTTACGATTTCTGCGTCGAACACCTTGCGCTGCCACTCCGGCTTGTCGGTCAGCCGATCCATGATCGCCATCATGACGACCTCGCGCACGGGAAGAAGTGCAGAGTTGGACCCAGGGGTGTTGGGATGGCTGCCGAGCGGGAAGAAGCCGGCGCGGTCTGGGCCCCATCTTCTGCCGTGGATTGGCGGCCAGTGACGGAGGGGCAAACCAAGGCCTGGGTATTGGGGAGAAGCAGTGTCGGACATGTTGTTGCGTATGTGTCGAGACCAAAATTCCAGTAAGGAAAAGAACCAAACGGAAAGGGTTGCTTGCTGCTGGGCTCGCTGTGCAGTCTTTTATATACTTGCACTCTAGCTGGGTTGAGTGAAGTTTTGCGGAGCACGCGAATAGGCACCAGTCGTTGCCTGGCCATTTTAGCGCTGAAGGGACGCGGGTGCACAGGGACTAACATACTCTCGCCACAGGTTGGGGGTCACCTGTTAGATGCATGTTTTCCGCGACTATCTGCACAGCAGACTACCATCATCTGGATTCAAAGCGGAAACGGAAGAGGAATAGGACCAACAACAGATACCCATGTAACATGAAAAGCTGTGATAGAACGTTTCTTTGCAATTCGCAATGCAGCCTTGCAGCGGCTGTGTTTACGCCCTATGTGAGAGCTGCCGAGGTATTTTGTCGAAAGTAGTCCTGTAGCGCATTGTGTATTTATATCGTGACTTGCGCGACTGCGACGGCCGGTTTCGAGCTGCACCGCGTTTGAGCGTAGCCATCAACGGCGCAGAGTCAATCAGCATTGCAGAACTCCGGATCAGAAGCCCGAACACTCGTACTAGAACCTCACTGAGTCAGAAAAGACTGTGTAAAGAAGACTTTTCCAAGGCGGACAATTATGCGAGAACGTGGTTCCTTTCGGAGTTGAAAAGGCGGGCAGCATTGCATCGCCCGTAGGGACGCAAAGCAGACTGATGCCATGGCCCACAGGACTCGGAGTAGGTTGCTGAATTATTCTGGAAAAGGTCTGAAATTGATGGTTTCTGCAGGTGGAAGACATGTCACTTGCTCCGCAGCAACGTAACATCTGCCGTAGCTCATCTTCCTCCAATAGCTAATCTGTCTTCGATAGCAGGTGCCTATCTCTCGGTAGCTTAAATCCCGAATTTTTGCTTCAATAGGCAGTTGAGTATGCGATACCCTTGGCGAAAAGCGCAGTCCGCATGACATACGTATAGGAAGAGACAATGTTTCCCCAGACGCTGGAACCATTAAGAATGGCTGCCGAGTCGCAACTTTCGGCGTTCACACAAGCAGCATCCCAATCCGCCGAGGTGGTTATCACAGCTGTAATCATGACAGTGTCTGACAGCCCAGTCTTCAACCCATGGCGCCTCCTGCGCACACTGGCCCTGGCCGCAACGACTGCAACTGGCTTGCAGGCGCACATCTTGTCCGGCACCTTGGCCCGCGATGATATTGCCGCCGATCCGGGTCCGGGCGGGACTGCGCCGGTCCGGCCATTCCGGCTCGATCAGGTCCGTCTTGGCACCGGCCTGCTGCAGGAGAAGCGCGATAGGATGACGGAGTTTCTGCGCGCGTACGACGAGCGCAAGTTCATGGTTCTTTTCAACGATCAAGTCGGCCGGCCTAATCCCGAGGGTGTGGAACCGCCGGGAGGTTGGGAGGATGGCGGGCTGCTGAGTGGGCACTGGACGGGTCACTACATGACGGCTCTTTCACAGGCATACGCTATCCAGGGCGAGGACGCCGAAATCTTCAAGACTAAACTTGACTGGCTAGTCTCAGAACTGGCTGTCGTCCAGGATGCGATTTCTGCTCCCAACGCAAACTACACGCATGCGGGTTATCTCGGGGCTCTGCCAGAAGATACGGTTCTGAGACTCGGTCCCCCGCGATTTGCTGTCTATGGGTCCGATCTCGACACAAACACTTGGGCGCCGTGGTATACGCAGCACAAGATCATCAGGGGGCTATTGGACGCATACTACAACACCAACAACACCCAGGCTCTGAATATTGCAACGACCATGGCTGACTGGGCTTATCTTGCCCTGACTATCGGGGACAAGAACGACGCGAACTATACCGGCAACATCACCAGGGATGATCTCAACTACATGTGGGATCTATACATTGGAGGGGAATTCGGCGGTGCAAACGAAGTCTTTTCGGAAATATACGAGCTGACTGGCGACGCGAAGCACATGGACACAGCCAAAGCCTTTGATAATCGCGAGTCTTTATTCGGTGCAGCGGTTGAGGACAACGATATTTTGGTTGTCACGTCTGCAGATCGACCCGGACGCCGGCGTCAGAATCGACTACACGCCAACACACACATCCCACAATTCATCGGGTATCTGCGAGTCTTTGAGCAAGGCGGGAACGACGACTACTTCGCGACAGCCAAGAACTTCTACAACTGGATCGCGCCCCACCGTCTGTTCGCTCATGGCGGCACCGGTGGCAGCTACTCCGGGTCCGACACGAACGCCGAGCTCTTCCAGAACCGCGACAACATCGCCAACGCGATTGCGACCGACGGAGCGGAGACGTGCACGACGTACAACCTGCTGAAGCTGGCTCGCAACCTGTTCCTGCACGAGCACAATGCGACATACATGGACAACTACGAGCGTGGGCTATTCAACATGATCACAGGCTCGCGAAGAGACAGCGACAGTACCGAAGATCCGCTTCTGACGTACTTCCAGCCGCTTACTCCAGGTGCAAGTCGTGACTATGGAAACACTGGAACATGCTGCGGTGGGACGGGGATGGAAAGCCACACCAAGTATCAGGAGACGGTCTACCTCCGATCCGCAGATGGTTCCACACTTTGGGTAAATCTCTACGTTCCATCCGTGCTATCATGGGACGAGAAGGGGTTCCAAGTCACACAAGAGACGGCCTTCCCTCGCGAGGATACGGCGAAATTCACAGTGTCCGGAGCCGGCCCGCTGGACATAAATTTGCGAGTGCCTGCTTGGGCTCGGAATGACTTCGAAGTCACCATCAACGGCGAGGTGCAGGCCAACACTGATGTTCAGCCCGGCTCATACCTAACGCTGAGCCGAACGTGGCAATCTGGAGATGTAATTGATGTGAAAATGCCGTTCAGCATTCGCATCGAGCGTGCCTTGGATCGTCCAGACACTCAAAACATCATGTGGGGCCCTGTACTGCTGCAAGTCCTCGGCAGCCCAAGTGGTGGCGCCGGCAGCTATTGGGGGGTCTCGCTGTACCAGTACCTAAAGCTTGATGGCGACTACTCGCGTTCTGCCATCGTCCAAACGGGGAAGACCGCAGCCGGCGATCCTCTCTTCACCGTTGGGGGAAACTTGACGGCACGGCCATATCACATCAGTGACGGACAGGCGACATCGTCGTACTTCCGTCGCGTGGAGCCGAACGTGGTCTTCGGCACCGTTGATACGGGTGTGCCGAATCTGAAGAGAAATCTTGGTCTGCCGAATTACGACGTCCCGGTGACGAACGTCTCGTCCCCGGGATCGGACGGGCCAACATTTTTGGATGTGGTGTGGGATCAGGCGCCTTTCACCAGCCATTCCAGTTTTGTCGACACAGTTGCTGCTAACGCGGATGAATTTGTTGCCGCCGGGACGTATACTGATGAACAGAAAGATTTGATAGTTGCGAAAGCGAGGGAGGCAGAGCAGGAACTTGCAGCATGAGATGCTTAGCAACGACAGGCATATTCACAAATACCAGACTGAAGCATAAGGTCAGATTGATATCGCGTTGCTGGTATATCTGTATCAGCATCAATATTCCAAGCAAAAGTCCTCGAACAAAACTTTAACCCACCTATGTTCCCCCTTTCTCAGGTCGACAGGTTTTCAAAGCTTTTTTTCTGCATAGCGAGCTACAACAACTTTCGAACACTCTCGCTAGTACAAACTGTGGATGTTGGTACCGAACTTAGCCTTTGGATGTTCGACTCTATGTCTATTGCGAATGAGACCCCAGTGCTCACTTCATGGGCTTTTGATTTTCTGTCTACTGCTGCTTCCGCAACCCATCATCGTCGCCATGCATATTCATGGATCCCATTTGAACATCCTCCTCCACAGTCCGTGCCCCTGGTGTCGAGCCATTCCGACCCAATGCTTTCTGCTGATTTATCATTCTCGGATATTATAGAAGTTGAACTTGCGTTAGGAACCCTCCAGGCCGCTGGAGGCTGAATGCCCGGGATCTCGGCCTGCTTCAACCCGAGAAGACGAGCGAACTTGGTACCAACCTCGTCGGGACTCTGAGCGTCAAGCATGAAGTTGATGGCCTTGCGGCACCGGTCGTGAAACACCCTCGACTGGTACACGACAGCAGGGTGTCACTTGAACCACACGTCTCCATCGGGCTCGATCCAGTGTCGTTGCAGCATCCACAGCAGAATGTTTTGAAACAGCAGCTGCACGCTTCCCGCAATTCCCTTAGCGGTGCCATAAACAACTCCAGAAGCTGTCTCCCATGCAAACAATGGAACACGCAACAGCGGGGCATTCGCGAGACGTTTGACAAATACTCTGTACACAGCTTCAATTCTCAGACGGTAGACGATTAATAAACTATTGCTGCGCAACTGCTCTCAGCCGAACCTTGCCTGTCCACCCCTTTCCTATCCTTCAAAAAGCAGTCACCACCCTGTTGCCCCTCAACGATGATGCTTGTCAAATTTTAGTTGTAGGTAACCGCTGCGCACTTGGTGGCTTCCGTACCAGACTCCACTTCTGCGTTCCACGATACACATTCTTCCATACAAGCTTCAAACCTGTATACTGTGGTGTAATGGATATCCGTGATCGTGTCATTACCATCCGAGGCCTCGTCGCTAAGGTATTTCAGATATCGGATGTCAACTGCTCAACCGCTTGGGGGAATCCAGGTGCTCACTTGTTTGGCCAGTCAGTGAAACAGTATTGAGTGAAGCTGATCCCAGAACTAGATTTGTAGGTCTGCGGAATAGTGGACCTGCAGCTTTTAGGGGCCAGACCGATAGTGCCCGACGTGACAGGACCGGAAGATACTGTTGTACTGCTAGTCTGAGACGTGGTGGGTGTAGCTGTGATCTGGCTGGGCGTCACAGAGTTTATGATGCTGGTGGTGCTGCTGTCCTGAGCTTTTCCAGTCTGGGAGGTTGACGCTGTTTGCCGGCTCAAATTAATTCCCAAGCCAACTCCCAGAGAAATACCTAGGAGCAGGAGTGCCACTCCACTAACAGGTACCCAGAATCGCTGCATTGGAAAGCCCAGGACTGTGCGCTTGTTTGTCTTCGGTTCCTGTGCAGTGGTGTCCTTTGAGTTCTGCTGTGCGTATGCTGGTTTTGACCGGCATAGTAGTCCTCATGTACCGGCTCTGGAGCGCTATGAGGTGTCACTTGGGGCGCGTTGTGGGCGCTATGATCGTGCGGTGAAAGCTCCAGTCCGTAGCTGTGATTCAGGCCATCATCGGCTGACATTGTTTTGAGATCTATATTCAGTATCTCGCATATGCCATTTGTCGGAGAATCTGGCTAGTTAGACTAGTGACTGTCCTATCATCCTATTTCCTATGTTGCAGTTGATGGATGATCAAGCGTCCATGTCGCCGTTGCCTCAGCCGGTCAGGGATAAGTAAAATGGAATTATGCATTCATGGGCAACTCTAGCTGGCAGAAAGGGAACAAGAGATAAAAATCATAACATAGAACCGACGCGGTGATAATGTATTCAGAGTCAGGGTAGTCTCATCGCGCCGCAAGGTGGACGACAGGGCTTTAGGCCAATGAAGTTTTGTCCTGTAAGAACACAAAGAGACCAGAGAATGGATGAAGGACTGCGAGACGGGATATGAGGGGTTGCCTCTCACACTCGATACTGTACTCTGACAAATGGTCAGCACTGGTACTGTTTTGGCTTGATCTCCGGGCCTCCTGCACGGTACACCCTCCCGGTTCCCAGGGACCAGGGACGCCGAATTGGGACGGACCAACGTTCCATCAATACCAACCCGCCTCAACCCGCCCAAATCGGGTTGATGGACTAATTGAAATTCTCCGTCGGTTGGACTAATGAGAATTTACGTCTAGTCGACTGACGTTTTCATTAACCCTTAACAATTTTAGTATACTCATAATCACTAATTATAGACCTCGGATGATTTATAACGGAATTCGGATTGAAATTTCGAAAACTATAACTCCGATATTGATTAAGTTAGTCTTTTCCCGAATAAACTTAATGTTTTTTTTTAAATAGATTTGCTGTCCGGTTGACCACCCGGGTTAAGGTTGGTTGCTTAGGATCTAGGGTATTTAAGGTTAATAGAAACCTTAGAGTAATCTAGTGATTAGATACCAGGGGGTCGGAATTTGTAATAGGGGGTTAAATTTAAAAAATTAACAGGAGATCCGGACCCGCTACTTTTAATAAGCAAATGATAAATATTATCGACAGATATAACGCATATATAATATATATATAATGATATATTGTATATATATTGATATATTGCATATATATTTTTATATATTATTTACACATTTAAATCGCGTAGTAATAAAAGATGAAAACTAGCTATTTCTTCGAATTATAAAGTAATTCGAAGAAAAAAAGCTACTTGGAGCCGCATTTAAGATTAGATGTTAGGTTTAGGTTTAGGTTTAGAGTTAGGATTAAGTGTTAAGCTTAGGGGATATATGATATTTGTATGTAGAATGTGTGTGTGTTGTATATCGATAATGTGTATCATTTGCTTACTAAAGGTGGCGAGCCCGTACCCACCGTCAACTTTTTAAGTTTGACCCCCCGTCAGATATTCCGACCCCCCGCCACCTACACACTCGGACTGATCAGCGCGGTCGACCCCCGGTCGACCGCGGGCCGGGATTGATGGAACGCTGGGACGGACATGAGCGATCTGCAAACAGCTTTAGTGTCGCATTCGGTCGTCGAAGATTATGTGGTATGCATGTGATCTTTTACAATCCTGATGAAAGTCTGAAGCTGTGAAGTTTCTTGGAAATTGCCTTCCATAGGCATGAAAGCAGACATTTGGAACTCATCTCAGGCTCTGGGTACAGACAGCATCCCGGTCCGAAGACGAGCTGAGACGGAGGGATTACATAATCATTATCCCTGCATCTCAACCTCACTTCATCTCCGTGCAGAACACCCTTGGAACCTTCGACGCGACAGGAGGGGGATAGGGTTGACCTCGCGCAGGGAATGAGTGGTTGCGCGGTTGCGGCGTGGTACTGCAGAGCTGCTTTGTGCCCGGTTGCTGCCTACCTACTAAGTAAGCACAACGCTCACCTAACATTGACGTGAGCATCCACATCCAGCCGCCAGACTTGCAGCCTCCAACACTTTTCTTGCTGCACCTCCATGCAAGTCGATTCCATCAGTTGCTACCAAGTTCTTCCACATCTTCTTGACACCGAACTCGTTGGCACTTCTTGCGATCCCTCATACTCAGCCCATATTCTGCAGTACGTATGGACGTCAGGTCGAAGCGGAGAATCTCTCGATTTCTGGGAAAATCGTGTCACTGGGCGGAGACGGCCACTCCTCCTTCATACTCTATGACTTCTACCTGGAAAGTTGCCCCAACGCAACCCACAACCAGATCGACGGGAGCAACCGGCAGCCAATCCATCTGATCTCGAAAGGGGGGGATGTCTTGATCGCGCGCAGGGCTCCCCGCATGGACGAAGTGATTATTGTAAGTTACGAAGATATCCAGCAATACGACAAAGGACCCCAACCGTGTTTCAGAGATAACCAGAACCCTCCGTTACATGTTCTCCCGGAAGGTCGGCGTGTGGGAGCTCCCTGGCAGAACGGCGCCCAAGGCAGCAATCAGGATCAGTCCGACGATGATGGTAAGAAGAGCGAACACGAAGGAGGCATGCATGAGGAGGCTTGCATGAGGAGGCTTGCGAGGAAGTAGTTGGATCAAAGGAAGCTGAAAAGGGGTACGAAGACTCAATTGCCGCAATCGTCGACGACGACCTTGGGGACGCGCCCGACGATAGCAAGATGAACACCGAGGACGTAGAAATCCACGGGACGCTTGATACGAGTCCACTCCATGTACCACAGACTGAATAATACTCAGAAATCTCGAGATTTATGCTCGAGAAGTCCAAGACATGGTCAGCCATAAGAGATGGGCTTATTGCGGGTTGTGGGTAAACGGTCCGCGGTCCGGTAAGAAGGATCAGAGCATGGCCGGGCTATAAAGAAGTCTCATCAGGCACGACATGCAGGCGATACAATTCCTGCAATATATATCAGTTTTTGCTACACCACAACTTTATTTGCGGACTTGACCTCACGCGCGATTCAAATGGCCTGCACAGGAAAGGCTCCTTGCGGCAGTTCTCAATATGTCCGAAGAGCTACCACGGTGCAGCACTCCTGCAACCCATTCAGCACTGCCACAAGATGGACAGCAGGCACCGCAACAATCGTCTTTGTCATTATAGAACACATGTTCTGATTTCAACCACGGCACTGCTATATTTAGTGGAAAGTAGCCCTGAAGTGTTCGAGGTCATTCTGCTCTGACCATAGGCTCGTTACTTCAGTGTGGGAAGGAGCGGACCAGGCGTGAGGCTCCCAAGAATCACGCTGGTTGAATCGAGGGTCGAGCAGAGAGGACCTCGCATCAAGCACGAGAATCATCCGCATCATCGATGTGACTGTACTGTTAATTTGTTTTCGTGGTCAGTATTGCAACATTGCATGCATCTTGGGGGCCTGTCGTCACTACCCACTAATTATGTATGTTGGCGGACGTGACATGGTGTAAGGCTTGCGGCTGACAGCACGCTGGAAAATGCGAACCCAGCCGCGTACCTACAGGTACTCCGAACACATAGTGGTAGCGACGCGGTATGGGCGAGGATTTGAGCATCCTGGTGACTTAATTGAGCAGACCGTGATCATACTGTGTCACAAATGAGTGGCCATGGATGTACGCAATCAGTAACAGGACAACCCGTTGCAACCCAACTGCTGGAGACCCAGACTTTGTCACTTGTTGGTCAAATTGGGTTCAGAAAGTTACCTTGCTTGGTACTTGGTAGGTACCTTCTTGATACTTGAGTGTAGCCCCACAAGCTCAGGGTGGATACCTAAGTCGGTAAGCCTGCAACCCACTCCCGAGGTCAGCTTATACCCATCGCCTAGATACTGTATCTACACATGTAAGCGCAACACTGCAGGTGACACAATGGCATCCCTGTGCCAACAGGATGTTTTGAGGACGGCTCAGAATGCTCCCAGTCTTCATCGCATCGCCAAACTCCACTGATAACATTTCCAAGGTTTGCTCATCTACGCCAGCGATCAGTCATACGGCATTTCCACATGAGCATCGACGCTGTCTTCTTGTGAGCGCCCAGACTCACTCACAACACGTCTCAATTTTCTCGCAGCCCATCATATTTTTCAATTTTAGCTTACTCATGTACTCGACTTGTATCTTGCTCACTGGTTTCTTTGCCACCTGGTTCGGCACCTCATATCGATTTCACCGCAGCATTTGGATCCTACAACATGAAGACAAAAAGAAAGATGAAAAGTCGCCGCCGACTGTTCCGTATCGGACCCCATTGATTGGTGATATTCTTCCAGCTTTGTGGAATCCCGAATCATTCGCCTCGAGAATTTTGTAAGACGAGTCCTGCTGTGGTGCTGTCGACTGGAGCTTTGGGAAACTCAACACGTGGACTGACTACTTCCCCTATCAGCTTGAAGTACGGATGGAGTCAGCCGTTGCGCGTCAAGGCTGGCTCGAGATATCTCACTCTTGTTGCCAACCCTAAGCACATCATCGCCATGTTCAAGGCCGCGAAGCAGGCGGGTGCAAAGCCCTCGTCGGGCATGGCTCTTCGTAGGGCGTTTGGTGCTTCTGCTAAAACCGCTAAATACTGGGATGACGACAACACTGGGATGACGACAATTCTGGAATCGCCGCACAACCGCGCAAGGGTACCAATGTTTCCCCCGAGCTCCGCGTCCATTACTGGACGGCTCATACGTCACAAGAGTTCCTGTCTGGAAGACATCTTCAACTCTTGAATGAGAAATTCGTTCGAGCTTTGGAGGGTGAACTCGACCAGGTGCTGGAGGCGCAGCTCGGTCTGAAGTCTACAAGTAGTAGCCCGGACCGCTGGGTTGAGTTCCCGGATTTGTACGCCTTTATACAAGCAACGGTAGGTCGCGCGGCCACGACTACTCTGATGGGACCACATGTGTTGGAAGTGAGTCCAAATTTGATGGATGACTTCCGAACATATGACAAGAACTTTCTGAGGTTTCTATTCGGATGGCCGCGGTGGATGGCGAGAGAAGCTTATTCGGCAAGAGAGTAGGTTTTGTTCTCCCACCGTGTCTTCTTACTACCACGGTGATCTTCGATAACTACGGACCGCACTGACATTCGACTTCGACAGCCGCCTTCGGGATTCTCTGAAGGAGTGGCACTCCAATGCTCACCAACAAGCTGCTCCTAGCATCGATCAAATAGGAGACATGGACCCGGATTTCAACAATCACTTCGGATCTAAATTGATCAGAGCCCGACAGAGCGCAATGATGAGAATGAATCTAGACCCATATGACAGAGCTACCCTCGATCTGGGATTGATGTTTGCGTATGTATTATATGACCCTCTCCTGAGTCCCGACGACTGCCAACAGACAAATATCGTTGACATCGACAATTGCTGACTTGAACACAGGATCAAGTCGAATGTACTCCGAGCGATATTCTGGTTCTTGCTTCACACCTTAAAAGACATGAATCTGCAAGCTCAGCTTCTTATCGAAGCTCGCGCATGTCTACGGCCATCGGGCACGTTCGACGTCGAGGCACTGAGCCAAAAACCTCGACTTCAGTCCGCCTTCGCCGAGGTCTGTCGCTTCTATGTAGCGATCGGTATCATCCGTACAGTGAACCATTCCCCATTGAACCTCGGCGACTGGACGATTCCCGTTGGCGAGACACTGTCTATCTTCAGCCGCACGACTGCTTTCAACGATGAGGCTTGGATTGCTTCGGGGCACAGGCTCGACAAACCGCTGTCTGTCTTCGATGCAGAGCGATTTCTAGTATTGCCCGACTCCGACCCACCTGCATTAGCGAGGCCCTTTTCTCTCTCGAGGGCATGGCTGGCTGTTGGCTGCCGTTCGGGGGAGGTCAAAGAATGTGTCCAGGGCGTCATTTTGCAAAGTCAGAGATGCTTGGGACCTTTGCAATGCTTCTTACCAAGTATGACGTGGAACTGTGTGATAAAGCGAAGACCGACAACGTCAGACCGAACTTGAGATGGTACCCAACCGGAACATTGCCGCCAATGAGCGAAGTCCCATTTCGCATACGCAAGAAGGACTAGGGTTTTTTTTTTTTTTTTTTTTAAAAAAAAAAAGAATGCTTTTAAGCGACTCATAGTTTTGGTCGAGGCTTCGCGGAACCTTGTACAGTCTAAATTGACAAAGGAAATTTCAATTCTGGTTGTCTTGGGCTTTGAATTTTGCGCACCACTTTTCTTGAAGTCTGTGACTGATGGAGCATTTTCCCGATCGTCGATCAGGAGATGTGTGTTCGCTGAAGTCGATTCGGGAAGTTCAAGTGGAGGACTTCGACAGACCTACGGAGAGCAGGAAGACTACTTGGGTATCAACAATTTCACCACCAGCCCCAACGACTCATGGATTCCTGCTCCGCAGAATTTCAGCTTTCAACTCGGGAGAGGACTGTGCGATGCCGACTGCGAAAGATCGGTAGGAGTCTCCCCGGAACTGGCTTTCGTGAAATGGCAAATTGATTGATATGTACTTATACCCAGCCCTGCATGAATTGCTTCACTGAAGGGATGACAATCTATCTAAACGTGTTTATACTGCGGTGCATTTCCCTTCGGTCCTTCTGGATCTATTCTGGTATCCTTAGTTCAACACCTGGAATATCAATGCGGCGATCCCTTTGCCGTGCCAAACCTCTACGCCGTGATCAGCCTACAGTGATCGTGGCTGATAGATCGCAAATACACGCATGCCAAGAGGGCTCTCTCATCCCCTCATCCAAAGAACACCACCAGCTGACATCTGTACCCACCTGCTCGTGTAGGCAACAATCATCGGGGCTGTGTTACCCAAACCAGGCTCGAACGGGCCGACACGTCTGACAAGGCTCCGTATTTATTGCACAGTCCATTGGTAGATGCCGGGGAAAGGTATTTGAAGAAATGCCTCACAGTCTACAGCGTGATTATTGTTTTCACGAACGCGCCCACTCGCTTATAAAGTTGTGCCGTATTCTCCGTCCTTTGGCAAAATACCAATGCAAATGCCCATTCCAGCCCGCCACCTGACATCGACAGCTTTATCACCTTCATATCAAGAACTGTACAAATCGGTGCAACGTGCCCGGATATAAATATTGACACGGGTTGCCTGACTGACTTCTGTCTCCTCGACGAACACATGATGGACAGCCCAGCACATCAGCTCTCGCCCGCGAGCACCGAGAAAAATCACACAGAGAGACCTACCCGGGCTCAGCTGCACGGAACATGCCAACTCGCAGGCCAGCATCAACAGCTTCAGGTCACAGACCTGCCCCGTACCGAAGGCTTCAAGCCTAGCAAGCCGTTCAGCATGGCGAAGCTCACGCTGGCATGCGTCAACATCATTTTCGCCGTTATCGTACTGGGTGTCAGCGTCGGCCTCCTCGCGAAATCCTTTTTCTACGACCTCGCTTTCATCTTCCCAGCAGTTCTGGTTTGTACCTTTTATCCGCTTTCCACAATACACACGTCTCACTAGTCACCTGCAAATTCCCCCGCTAACAGCATGCTCTCCCCAGGGATTTGCCTCGCTCGTCTGGGCCATTGCAGACTTCATTACCATAGCGGTGCGACGCAACATCCATCGCCCAATCCACCCTGGCGCACAGGTCGGCGTGCACCTAATACTGTGGCTCCTCGCCTTGATCGCTTTTCTCTTCATCATATCGGCCGCTACTTGGACGTCCCTGTACGAGGTCGACTCGCGGTGTTCACGCGGATCCTCGTCAACCTACTTCTTCAGCGACCGCTACCACTACTGTGACTACTTTACCTTCCCGACCCAGGCAGCGGCGGATCTACACCGTGAACTGGTCCGGGCAGCGACGGCATTCACGGCGCTGATGCTGCTGACGCAATTTGTGCTGTTTGTGCTGACCTGTGTGGAGACGCATCGCAGAAGGGCGTTTGAGCGGCAGACGAGGGTCGTGTACTTGGTTGCGGGAACGGGAGCGCCGGTGGAGAGGGGAGGTTATAACTCGCAAGCGTCCGGACCGACAAGGACAGTTCCTCAGCAGAAGGTAGTTCAACCTCTGGCGGGATCGTTTGTCTGAGGTGATGACTGGATACTTAACGGGACATTGACCGGACTCTTTGTGGTTGGTGCTCGAGTGCGGCGAGCAGGGGTATGATGGTGTTAGGCGCCGACACATTCTATTAATCATTATTGCGAATGACAGCTATCTAGTTTCAGATGGTCACACAGTATCTAATGGATTTACTCTGTATATCTTCTTGGGACCTTCTACCAAGTGAGTGCCTCATTGTAGAACTCCACGCCTGGTCCATTCTCCCCAAGAACCTTCACCACAGCAGCACGACAAGCATCTGCCAATCGTGGCGGCCCGCAAACCACGACAGCCAAGGTTTTGGCGCAGTTCTCTCTTGCAAGCCGGATAGTGGCCTCGACATCCGGTCGGCCCTGCTTTACCGTGTAAGACGGCCTAGATACAACCTTCTCCTCCACGGCACGAGTCTCATAGACCGTAAGATGGAAGTTCGAGTCTCTGATAGCCTCTCCGAGCTCATGCTGGCAGACTTCCTCCACGATACCGAGGCTTTGAACCGCCCAGACCACCTGTACCGATGTGTTCTGCTTTGGGAGGAGGAAGTTGGCGTGCGTGATGGCGGATGTAATACCGTTGCCTCCGGCAATCACGAGAACATCAGAGAATGCGCTTAGGTTGGTCGGGCAGCCATACGGACCCTCCAAGAACAATGTGATCTTGGTCGCTGCCGACACGTCTGAGGAGCCGCCGAGCTGGTCGCGAAGCCGACCGGTGAAACCGCCGTATGGCCGGATCAGGAATGAGTTGACCGCCTCGCCTTTGGTGGTGGTAGGAGAGTTGCTACGAGTCGCAATTGTCGAGGATGACTTTTCGTCCACTTCGGTGCCTGGTTCAGAAGCGACCACTCGTTTCCACGAGCACGGCGTAAAAGGATGACTCTCATAGCCGCGAATATTGCCAGGCGCACGGACATAGTAGAACAGGCCGGGGGTGATTTCCTTGTTTGGCAGCAGGTCGGTCACGTCAAGGCGAATGATGTCTGCGTCTCGGTTATATGCAGCGGTCGCCTTAATGCCTTTGACGAAGCGTGGGAGTATTCCGAGATAGATTATGCGGGCAAGTCGCAGGAGACGGTCGAAGGCCCACATGGCGATGCACATCCACAGAAAGCCGCTGGCATCTTTTCCAAATGCAGTAACATGGCTACCTCAAGTCAGCAAGTTGGGAACAGCAGCGCATGGGTAGGCATAGATCTCCAACTTACAACCACAGCACCACAATCAACACGATAGCAAAAGTCGCATGCGCTAGCAGGAACAGGTCGTACCACTTGATTCGTAGCAGAGAGGTAGCGTGCAGGGCGCAGATCATCACCACAGCCTGAATTATCATCAGCAATCACGTGCATAATGGTCTGGCCTCACGACGTGGCAGAACTTACGATAGCTCCACAATAGAAGTACACCATCGCCCAGCTAGCAGTATAATAATCTATTAGACCCATACCGCTCTTCCAAGTGTATATCGAGAAGCAGATTGCGTGAGTCAAGGCGAGAAGCAGACACAAGCGAGCGACCCAGCGATGGAAGCGATTGTACGTGGCATAAGACCATCCGGTGAGCCAGAGGAGGGGATCGTTTCGGGCTGAAAATACCCAGACCACTGGCAGTTGAGAAATTGTCATGACTCCAGCGCGGAGTCCAATATAGCGTGAGTACTGCAGTTCGTATGTTGGGTACCTGCCGCAGGTTAGCCACATAGTCACTGACGGACAACATCGGAGGGGAAATAGAGGTACCATAAGTTGCCGACAAAAAAGTCGTAGCCCGGGAACATAAAGATGAAGACCATGATCAGGTACGAGAGCAGCAAGATGCTCTCGAGTCTCGGAGGGATAGTACCCCCGCCCACTCGCTCTTGACATCGCTTTCCAAAGGTTGCAGGAAGAAGCAGCTTTTTCCTAATCCAGAGCCGCAAACCATGAGAGTCTGCACGGTAGCCTCCAGCGTTTTGTCGTCGCATCGTCACCCACTCCAGGCACCGATTGCCCACCCCGATCAGAGTGACCAGGCCCCAGAATCCGTAAATGGCCCAACTGGATGTTACGGTTGTAAGTTATGGTGCGAACTGTGTATACGAGTGTCGGCTTGTGACTTACGCGAAGTTGAAGCTGAGATGTCGATTGTCGAAATGGGCAGCGGTCGTCCGGTAGGTGAGCTGATACGTCAGGTTGGCGATGACAACCGGACTGGTCAATGGCTCCAACAGCGACGCAGCGGCCACTGTTGTATCTGCGATCTGCACTGCAGCCAGCTCTTCTGGCGAGAGAAAGTAGGTCTCCAAGTCCGGGAGATGGACTCCTGCGTTTGTGACGCACACATTGTCTTGGAACCTTAAACCAGACCTGGCCTCGTCGTCGTTGCAGTATTGTTGAAGACAGGCGTAGAAAGATTGCAAGAACAGCTCGTTGCTGCACAGGGTTCCGTACAAGTCGAGTGGGTCGGCCCCTGCGAAGCCGATATAGCTGGTGGCATGGTTGCAAGCGTAGGCGCAATACTGTTCGGACGAAGGGGATGATGCAGCAAGAACCGAGTTCAACGAAGACGTGTATAAAATTGTAGCCAGCAGTAGCTGCGACTTGTGCATTCGAAAGACCCCCATCCTCGCGACTGGAATGTTTAAGGCTCAATCACTACAAAAGTCTAAGTAGTGGTGGTAAACATCCCCAGCATCTTAATATAGAATTAGTAGATAATCATTTAGTCTCCAGCTGGACAGTGGCAATTGAGAAATCCACCTCGACAAAACCTGCCTTGTCCCAGACTTGGCAGGGTGTTCTCCTGCCTAATATCCAGCTGGGCATGCCGTTCTCGTGCCCTTTTCCCTGTGCATCCTTCATAATTAGGAAGTATTTTAGATTGGGAGGGAGGGAAGGCCCGTCTCGCACCGAGAAATGTACAAAGACACAGCTGTCGATCTGCCTGCATCTGATCAATCAGAAGAACTTCCGACGGGACGGTGGCAGCTTGCAGTCCTAGCTCGAAAAAGTCTGCTTAACACCCACCTGGGCACGTCGCTCTCCTTCCGTTTTCTCTCCACAACCTTGCAATTTAGACCTCTGCCAAGGACTGCATGTGGGACCAGAGGGTAATCTGATCAATCTGATAAGATTCACGCCTAGCTTTGAGCAAACGTGGCGACCAGCAAGGCCGCCAAGGTGCCCAGACGCCCAGCATGACTCTAGAGTCCACTAAGCATGGAATAGATTTGCAATTGTGACGTTGATAGGGATGTTGTGCTGCAAGGTCACATTCACATGCTTGGTCATGCACAAGTCGCTGACAGGTTCCAAAGTACGGATATCGAGGAGGAATCTGCTCGACAAGTATGCAGGAAGAAGTCTGAGACTGAAGGGGGAAGATCTCCCTCGGAGTGGAAGATAGACTGGTCAGCCGTCGCCGACGACACAAGAGCATCTTGATGAGCGCGCAGGTCGAGGTTTGCTAGGTATGTAATGTAGTCCCGGTGTATTCGAGTGGAGATCCAGGACTTTCGTCGCAGCGTACCCTAATTGATGTGGGGGGCCTACTCCGACGGTGTACAAAGTAGATCCCGCACTCAACTCAAGTCTGCCAACACACACACTGGATAGGTCACGCAACGACACAAGGCGGCCGTCGGAGTAGCGAACTACACCGTCGGAGTAGTACCCCCCGTATTTGACCCGGTACGGAGTACGGAGTACTTGTCAAGGGCTCGCCGACCAGATAACATAATTGAGTACTTTATCCGTTCAACCCCCACTAGCCCCGAGAGGACTACAGCCCACACTCGACTCGAGTTGCTCAAAATCTATTTCAACGAAGAATTGCAGGCACTTGTTTATTATCCTTGCGTAAAAGTATCCACTTAGTGGTCAATTCGCCCCACGGCTGGGACACTCTTGAGCAGCATAATCGTCTGCAGTGTGGGCAGCAATCCGCAGAACCGGTACATACCATCTACGTTGGTTGGCAGTGGTACGTGCGCGCCAATCCAATCCCACGCCAATCTAGCCTCTCTTGCCATCAATCGAATTCAGTATGACACCGAGATTGGTTGGACTGGTGGGTAGTATCGCGGATGTCCAATTGTGATGGGATGAGGTTGAAATCCAGGGTCCAGCTGGACCCTGCATACCTAAGATACGCTAAGCCCACTGGCGGGTACAGTCGCACCTAGACTTCTCCTCCAGTTTTGTCGACACCTACTGCGTGATTCCGCAATTATGATGGTATAAGGATGTGAAGGTGAATATATAGAGTCGTAGGTGCTTCCTTGTCTTTTCTTGGAGTCCGGGGACCTACGCTCCGTGGTGATATGGCTGAGTGTTGTAAGTGGCACCCCAAACGCACAAAAAACACCAGAATCGCGCATCTGGCGATACTGTAATTCATACAAACCCGCTCGAGAAAGAAGGCCGCGCTGTCGAGATCAATCGTGCCCTTATTGAAGCTGCCTTTCTGTCCCAAACGCACGCCCGCATAGACCAGTCTACCATCCTAGTCATCATCGTCGACAAGGTTGCTGCTAGGCATGATGACGACTTATGTTGCATGGGCTTGGGATCTTGTCCACGATCGAAGCAGCCTCTCGCGCCTATTTATGTTGTCCATGTCGCTGGCTGGCGAGCTATTGAATTACGTTAACAGATCCAACTCAGAACTTCCGCATCGAGCCAGTAGCCTCGTGGCCTCGGTCACACGCTGACCCTTGTCTGTCGCCTCCCGGCTGCCCGCCGGCAGAGAATCAGGCGGATATGAGTTTTCGGGATACTATGCATCCATCGCGTCGTCGGAAGCCTTGAGAACGGACCATTCTACTCAGATGTCGCCTAGATACGATTGATCTCATAACTAAACCTTGTTTGGAAGTACCTAGATATCAGCTCCTTTGACAACAGTAAGTTGGGGGTCTGAAGGTCTGAGTAGTCTGGATGTCTGAAATGGGGGGAGTCGGAGGGGTTTGTATTGTCTAAGTATGGTCCGGGACGGTCCCGGACCAGAATTGGCTAACATTCACACCCAAAATACGTATCACTCGTTCCTTCCCTACACCCACGCCTGATTTTTCTATGGGCGAGTCCCCCGAGCCCATCATGAAAATCAAGCAACACGAGACAAAAGAAAGAAAAGCAAGAAAGCAAGAATGTAAGAATAGTAATGTGATTCCACCATGTACGCGCCTATGTTCTCCACTCCCCTCCTGTCCCTTTCCCCGCCCTCAAATCCCATGCATGTTCTAGGTCGTTTGATGGCTGTGGTCTCGGTTGAGGTGGGTGGCCAAAACCGGGTTGACGTGTACGGCAATGTAGTCGGTGATGTGCGTGATTCGCACTGGCAGGAAATAGAAAATGGGGAAAAGGCAGGAGCAAGAAAAGAACCGGCAAAAAGAAATTCATGTGTCAACCGTGTATAGTCATCTTTGGGTGTTTCTGGGCCATAGTCTTTGGGTTGTAGTCCCTCGGTTGTCATCTCTAGATCATCGTCTTTGGGCCATCATCTTTGGGCCATCGTTTTTGGGTTGTCGTCTCTAGACTATCGTCTTTGGGTCATTGTCTTTAAGTCAATCAAATTTGGGTCAATCATATTTGGGTTGTTGTCTTTAGGTTATCATTTCTGGATTATTGTCTTTGAATTATTATATTTGCATTGCTGTCTTTAGGTTATTATATTTGAATATGTATCCGGATTTATAAAAGTGCAATATATATATGTATATATATATATTTAACAAGTATAGAGATAGGATTACTATAGAAAATAATAGCATCTAGACTAAATATAAAGATTGCTTATTTTGGGAAATAGCAACCCTGAAGCTAGAAGGTTAGAAATGATACGCAAAAGAAAAAAAAAATACAAAAAAAAGAATATACAAGAATACATAGGAACTAATAACTGTAAAGTATTTGTCGGAGAATTGCTTAGCTGACTAATTATATGGACAACAAAAGGAAAATGCAACAGCAGAAACCTCACAGTTCAGGAGAAAAAGAAAAGACTCAAGATGCAAAATATCAAAAAGATCTAATAATTGTACAAATTGAAATTCACACATTTGTCAAAACACCAAAAAGAACTGACAACTGTGAGATTCGAACTCACGCCCTTTCGGACTGCGAATTGCAAGATAATACCTGAACACAGCGCCTTAGACCGCTCGGCCAAGTTGCCTGTTTGATTGAAAAAGCAGGACAAAAAGATTTTTATAAAGCAAATTTTAAATGTGGAGCTAGCTGTACGGCGGTCATGTGGGGCTGGTGCAGGGTTAGTACACCCAGAAAACTCACTCTAACTCACCTGTCAAATCCTAGTTCTGCTGATAAATAAGTATGCCTAGTTCCTTAGCTCAGATAAATCAAAAGTCGCATGCTCCGATCGGCAACATTGGTAAATGTCGGGTAGGACCGGACCATATCACACTCTGCAGTAAGGCATTGCTCCTCCCGCTTCTGGATGCCGGTAAACTCATTCAAGGCATCAACAGTATAACTATGTGATAGGTAACAAAGTATATGTCAGAATGGGTCCACATATATTCTTTGTGGGTCTAGTTCCAAGTTCAGAACTATGTTTTGTGTGTTACTTATCTCACAAAGGAGACCCACTATCTCACCTTGTCAGACTTCGTGCGTGTCAACTCACGTCCAAGCTCCGAACTGCCGGTGGTGTGTATCCCGACTTGCATCCATTCTCAATTTCAATTGATTCTGGTATGTATTTACTCATATTGTGTTGTGCATACGCAAGTTCAGTCGTTCACAAGGCTGCGAGACGTCACGGATGGTGAGGCTGCTTACATAAGTGCTACAGATCCGGTACTTGGTAAGCAAGGCTGCGGCAATCGCTACGATACGGCTGGCACGTCAACTATTTCACCCACATTACACTGAGTATATATTGAACGTGCCGTCGGTCGAGTTTCAATTTGTCTTCCGCTTTGAATCAGGAGATGGGCATCAGACGGCCAGGACAGCTATCACGCACAGATCGTGTCATTCAAGCGTCCACTGCGCAGACCATAAATTTTGGAAGGCGCTTCATACGGTAGGAAACGCCTCATCCTCCCTTACATCCAACACAACCATATGCCCCGGGCTATGAGCCATGACCACTCCATCCAACCGAGCCATCATAGCAGCATTTTGTGGCGTGACACCACAACCCCAAAACACGGGCACATATCCAGTCTCCGTCTTATCAAATGGCCTCCCACTTCCATCCAACATCAGACTATTCTCACCCCATTGCACGTCCTTGATATCAGCAATGCCAAGCTGCTTCATTCCTTCCCACCCCCACGCCACCGGTTCGCCGTGGGTGGCCACATACGCCCGAGTGATGTCCCTGACCTTCTCGACATCCTCAACCTTGTACGGACGCATAGACACGACGTAGGTGGCGCCCGTGAAGACACCTGCTGGGCATAGCGGCAGTGTCGTGCGGTACATGGGGACGTTGCGGTCTTGCAATTGGTGCCGAGGTGTTAGGCCGGCGGCACTGAGTGCGGACTCGAAGCTGTAGGAGCAGCCAATCAGAAATCCCACATGGTCGTCGGTCCATTGAGCTGAAATGTCCAGGACATCCTCTCCTTTGGGTTGTCCGTTCTCGTAGAGTCGGTATTTGGGAAAGTCATGTCGTAGGTCAATGTCCTTGGCGACACTCAGCACAGTGGTGTCGTCGCTGGAGGCGGTCGTATGAGCCGGAGCTTGTAGGTATGACTTGAGCTGTTCGGCATCGCCTGGTTTGGAGGACTCGGCAAGAAGTGGACACGGAACTGGGTTGCGAGCACACAGCAGGCGAAAGTCTGCCGCATATCTGGAGGGAAGGACAATGAGGTTTGCCTGGAGGTAAGTCGGCGCGAGGCCGGCGGTTTGGTGAGTGAGGGTCTTGTTGCGGGCGGCCTGGCGGGCAGCCAGACCCGTGGGATATGTCTGCTGCGACTGAGCCGGCGTCATGGTGTGTGCAGTTGGTCGAATTGGTTGTCGATGTGATAAAGGATTGGGGGCCGGCAGTGGCATGCGAGGTCCAGTGTATGATGGCAGAGTGTCACACCTTATTGTAGCGTCAACGTCGTCAATTTGCAGCGATGGTTTGAGGCATCGATGCAATTGTATGTGCCACCAAGGGTATGGTCCAAATCGCATAAGAGGCGTCCGATCGGAGAGACGAGTCGTTGCATCAAGTTTTGGAGCAGATATGCCGGTGGCTTGTTATCAGCTGGTGGGTATGTCAGACTTCCATGGTTCGATATCGATGCCGCTTTTGAGTACGTACCTGTTGTGTGTTGTGGAGAATCTCTCACAGCTACTCCGTACGGGGCACACGAACCTCTAACATGGCGAGACTGACAGACTAGGATGATTTCCAAGGAAGCAGCTTCTCATACTACGAAATAGTCTTCCGCTGTCGCCTCCCACTGCCAGCTTGAGCGGAGTCATTGTGCGAGTTTGCCGCCGTCTCCTCAGAGCTTTTGCTACCGCCATTGAGCTGCTTTCTCAAACGCTCAATCTCAGCACGCTTTCTAGCACAAGGCTGTACAGCTTCTGCGATGTTGTGTTGCCACCGGCACCCGCGCGCAGCGTCTCGCGCTCAGGCTCGGGCAGCTCCAGCTTGTTCAGCTTCTCCTTCTGCAGCTCGACACCCTGCGCCCGTCTCTTCTTCTTGTACTCGACATCGCGCTGTCGTCTCTTGCGTGGCTTGCGCACATGAGGGCCCTTGCTGTTTTTCTTCCATGCCGGC
The DNA here is from genome assembly GCA_003671545.1 of Ophiognomonia clavigignenti-juglandacearum. Lineage (NCBI taxonomy): Eukaryota > Fungi > Ascomycota > Sordariomycetes > Diaporthales > Gnomoniaceae > Ophiognomonia > Ophiognomonia clavigignenti-juglandacearum. Next base: position 96,951 of record PYFS01000243.1, on the reverse strand, counting down.
ATCTCCACCGAGGCGATTGGTGTGTCGGGGTCTGCTTTGGCAGCAGCTGCTTTGACCGGCGTCGCCGTCGGGGTAGCTTCTACGCGCTTGGAGGAGCGCGTCACGCGGGCCATGATGTCGGTCTCGAGCCACGAGGCGGCTCTTTGCAGGAATGAAGTTCGATTCGATGGGGAGGAAGTTGTATTCGGCGTAGATGGTAGTCGTGGTTGATCCATCTGTGCTATGCTTCAGCGGGCCTAGAAACTTTGGCCGGCGTCGCTTCGAGACGGTGCATTGAGCTTGTGTGGAGTGCATTGGACCGATCCGATGCAATGTGGCCCAAGCTTCCTGGGAATGTGTCTCTGAGACTGAGACACTGATACTAACAGGGGTAGCCCCAGCACTGGCCGACACCTCATGTGCAATGCCTGCATCCCGGCAATCTTGACGTCGGCGAGGCACTCCGATCGGTACGTACCTCGACCCACAACAACCTCAATTCAACGTCGGACTTCCACTCCACCACAATCTTTCGACGACTTGGCCCAAACGAGATTATCGCTCTGGAGCACATACCTCGACAACTGCATATTGGTCAACGTCAAGTTTAACGACTAACACTGATTCCGGCAGTCCAGGTGTTTCCCCGTCATCACTCAATGGCTGCATTGCCTCTGTGATGCGTTCTCCGGCAAAGCTTACATGAGTGATTTGAGAAACTTCGGTTTCCATTACGAAATTGATATCTCGTCTCTCGCTGCTATCCGTGAGCATCCTCACCCAATGTCAACCTGTCGGACATGTACCTGGACGCTCTCTGGTGGTAAAGGGGAGTTCTTTAAAGACATTCTCGCTCGTCCACTAGCCTCATCTGAATACGCATACACCTTCAACCAATCCTGCATGTATACTTGCCCGAGACAAGGCATCCTTCGAGACACCGGCCTTCCTTCTCACAGCTCTAGCCACAATCCCTAGAGCGTGTCAGAATTATCATCATGGGCTCCGTTCCAGACACCAAGCCCTTAGGAATCCGCATTTCCATTGACCGTGGCGGTACCTTCACAGACGTCCACGCCTCGATCCCAGAGCAGGAAGACATCATTCTCAAGCTCCTGTCCGTCGACCCGGCCAACTATCAAGATGCTCCCACGGAAGGCATCCGCCGTATATTGGAACTGGCCACCGGCCAACCACATCCCCGAGGCCAGCTACTGGACCTCCATCACATCGAGAGCATCCGCATGGGCACCACAGTAGCAACCAACTCATTACTTGAGAGGAAAGGCGCTCGTTCTGCACTCCTGATCACCAAGGGCTTCAAGGATCTGCTGTTCATCGGCAACCAGTCTCGACCAGATATCTTCGATCTGAAGGTGGCGAGGCCCGAGGTGCTATATGAGCAAGTGGTCGAAGTCGACGAGCGTGTGACGATGGAGGACTATACTGAAGACCCGAAGTCCTTCAAGACCGAAGTCACTTCGGACGCACTAGACCTTGTCACTGCAGTCACCGGCGAGACCATCCGGGTGTTCCAGCGACCGGACCTCCAGGCGGTGAAGGTTTCGCTGCAGTCCCTGTGGGACCAAGGTTTCCGCTCCATCGCAGTTGTCTTTGTGCACTCGTACGCATATCCAGAGCATGAGTTGCAGGTGGGACGGCTTGCCACGGGAATGGGCTTCAGCACCACTCTTTCTTCCGCTGTTCAGCCCATGATCAACGTCGTACCCCGCGGCATGTCTGCCATGGCGGATGCCTACCTGACTCCTGTCATCAAGGAGTACATCTCGTCCATTGAGTCCAATTTTTCTGGTGGTTTCAGCAACGAGGACACCCGCATCGAGTTCATGCAGTCAGATGGAGGCTTGGTCGACTATCGCAAATTCAGCGGTCTGAAGGCCATCCTCTCCGGTCCTGCTGGTGGCGTGGTTGGGTACGCACAGACATCATGGGACGCAGAGGAGAGGAAACCTGTCATCGGCTTTGATATGGGTGGAACGTCTACAGACGTCTCACGTTATGCCGGTGTGTATGACCATGTCTTCGAGACAACGACCGCTGGTATTGCTATTCAGAGCCCTCAACTCGACATTCACACCGTCGCCGCTGGTGGCGGCTCAATCTTGACGTGGAAAAACGGCCTCTTCAACGTCGGTCCTGAGTCTGCCAGTGCGCATCCAGGACCAGCATGCTACAGAAAGGGCGGGCCTCTTACTGTCACGGATGCCAACCTTTATCTGGGACGCTTGCTACCCGAGTATTTCCCAAAAGTTTTCGGCCCGAAGGAGAACGAGCCGTTGAACCGAGAAATCACCTCCGAGAAGTTTGCTGCGCTGACGGATGAGATCAATGCGGACCGCAAGAGCTCGGGACTTTCGCCATTTTCTGCCGAAGAGGTGGCCATGGGGTTCCTCGAGGTTGCAAACGAGGGCATGGCTCGTCCCATACGTGCTCTGACAGAAGCTCGCGGCTACGAGACCTCTGCACATCATTTGGCCTGCTTTGGTGGTGCTGGTGGTCAACACGCCTGTTCTGTTGCATCCGTGCTGGGAATCTCCCGCATCATCATTCACAAGTACTCGTCCATTCTCTCAGCATACGGCATGTCTCTGGCAGATGTGGTGCATGAAGTCCAGAAGCCAGCTGCTATCAACTACACACCCGACACCGCAGCCTCCATTCACCAACAGCTTGCTCAACTGGCAGACCAGGCCTCTCACGAGCTGGCAAGTCAAGGCTTCTCGAAGGAGCGGGTCTCACACGACTACTACCTCAACATGCGTTACACTGGATCCAGCAACTCTCTCATGATTCTCCAGGAGTCTGGAACCGGAGACTTCAAAGCAGAATTCGAGGCAGCGCATAAGCGTGAATTCGGGTTTCACTTTCCCGACAAAGCCATCATCGTGGATGACATCCGAGTCCGTGCCACTGGCTCAGCCCAAAACAAGGTCGAGAAGAGTCCTTACGCACAACTGAAAGCAGTCGGCAGCTCCCAAGTCAAAGCCCCGTCTCCCAACGGCAGCAGTAGTGTGTATTTCGCCGCAGGTGGATGGACGGACACATCTACATTCGAGTTACAAGCTCTCCCTGCCGGTCTTAAGGTTACAGGTCCGGCACTGATCATCGACAAGACGCAGACTATTGTGGTGACACCTGGTGCGACTGCTACTATCCTCGATAGCTATGTTATCATTGACCGCGAGCTGTCTTCTTCTGTGGCGGCGTCCAACACTGAATTCTCGCCCATCCAGCTGTCTATTTTTGGACACCGCTTCATGTCCATCGCTGAGCAGATGGGCCGCACGCTGCAGAAGACGTCAGTTTCGACTAACATCAAGGAGAGGCTGGACTTCTCCTGTGCCATATTTTCTCCAGATGGTGAGTTCTTCTCTTCCGCATCCTGGTTCCCAAACTTGGAACTTTGCTAACAAGCTTTTAGGTGGTCTCGTCGCCAACGCGCCGCATGTCCCCGTCCACCTGGGGTCCATGCAGTTCGCAGTTCGCTACCAACACGAGCTGTGGCAAGGCAAGCTCAAAGACGGCGATGTTCTCGTATCTAATCATCCAGCTTGTGGTGGCACTCATCTCCCCGACATCACGGTCATCACACCCGTCTTTGACTCCACTGGAGCACTTGCCTTCTACGTCGCCAGCCGCGGTCACCACGCCGACATAGGTGGCATTCTTCCCGGGTCCATGCCACCCAACTCCGCAGCCCTGTGGCAAGAGGGCGCAGCCATCGAGTCAACCAAGCTCGTCTCGGAAGGTGTTTTCAATGAAGCTGAAATGGTTCGCCTGCTTCTCCACGAGCCGGCTCAACACCCAGGCTGCTCCGGTTCGCGCAAGATAGCCGACAATATTTCAGACTTGAAAGCACAGATTGCCGCGAACCAAAAAGGTATTAGTCTGATCCGTGCCCTCATCATGGAATTCACCCTGGAGGTCGTACACCGGTATATGTACGCCATCCAAACCACCGCTGAAATCGCCGTCCGTGAGCTCCTGAAGCGAACTCTCGCCGAGCATGGGCCCACCCTCTCCGCCACCGACTACATGGACGACGGCACTCCCATCACACTTAGCATCACCATCTCCGCCGACGGCTCCGCAATCTTCGACTTTGCCGGCACTGGCGCACAAGTCCTCGGCAACACCAACGCGCCCATCGCCATTACGCACTCCGCCATAATCTACTGCCTCCGTGCGCTCGTCAACTCCTCCATCCCCCTCAACCAAGGCTGCCTCAACCCCATCGACATCCGCGTGCCCTCAGACTCCATCCTGTCGCCGGCCAAGGGCCTCGGCGTCGTCGGCGGCAACGTGCTCACGTCGCAGCGCGTCACCGACGTCGTGCTGCGCGCGTTCCGCGCCTGCGCCGCCTCCCAGGGCTGCTGCAACAACCTGACGTTCGGCACGGGCGGCAAGGACCCGGTGACGGGCGCGCACGTCGACGGCTTCGGCTGCTACGAGACGATTGCGGGCGGCGCGGGCGCGGGGCCGGGGTGGCGCGGCACCAGCGGGGTCCACGTGCACATGACGAATACGCGGATCACAGACCCCGAGGTGTTTGAGAAGCGCTACCCGGCGCTGCTGCGGCGGTTCGAGCTGCGGGCTGGGTCGGGGGGCAAGGGCGAGTTTGACGGTGGGGAGGGCACGGTGCGGGAGATTGAGTTCCGCGTGGGTGTGCAGTGTAGTATTTTGAGCGAGAGGAGGAGTCGGGGGCCTTTCGGGATGGAGGGCGGTGGGGAGGGGAGTATGGGTCGGAATTTGATCGTTAAGGGGGACGGCAGTGTGGTCAGTGTCGGTGGGAAGGCGACGACGCGGTTGGAGGCCGGCGAGAGGATTGTGGTTATGTCGCCTGGTGGCGGGGCTTGGGGGAGGGCTGCGTGAGCCTACAAGAGAGGTTAGAATTAAGCTGCTGTTATTGTATACGGAGTAGAGCTGACAGAGATTCTAAAGTTCTGCAGGTGGAGTTCGCAAAGTTCACTGTGGTCGCATATTTCTGAGTGGCATTCGTCTCGGATTTTAGACCAGCGTAGTGACTGCAAAGGCTATCAAGAGCGGAAGGCCGCCTGCAGATATGGCTGATCATTGGCAAATCCCTACGATAGGTCGAGTTGACTTCAGCGTTTGATCCTCAACTTAAACTTCGATTCGAGTCCGCCATTCTGCTACTCCCTATCTGTAGAATGCTGCCAGTCGTCATTTGGTCGTTAAGGTTCTCGTAATCAATCGAGTCTTGACGAATTGCTACTTTAGGGACATCAATTTCACGTGACTCGTTTCAGCCCCACAACGTCTCCCCACTTCAGTCTTCGGCAACAAAATCTACAAACACACAGGCATCAATCCAAAGCGACATCTGTGTTCCCTGGATACAAACATCATGGCGCCTATACCCGGATTCGATGAAGGGCAGCCCGGCGCCACGGTTCTGTGGTTCGAGAAGCACGAGGGGAAGCGTCTGGACGAGATCGGCGAGGGTTCTCGACGGGGCATACTGGCGGTGGCGCGAGAGAAGCCACATTCACCGAACGTAGGTCATCAAACCACCAGTCTGAAGATATTTGCAAAGGAAGTGCGTCTAACCTCGTCATAGCTTGCTGCCTATAAACAGCTTCACGACCTGTGAAACGCCTGGAACGACGAGCGGATGAGCCCCTTCTCCATCATCCTCTGGTTCGGACGTCAGAGCAAGGGTCGTCCCGTGCGGGTGATGTACCAGGACCAGTGGATCTGGAAGCGGCAGCTCAATGGGGTGCATGGGGCCGACTTGAGGGAGATCTATGACCGGTGGCTGCGGTGGAAGGCGAAGCATCCTCGAGCCGCGCCCGTGAACAGGGCGGCGCCGGATTATGTGAACCGCAGGGGTGAGCGGTTGGGGCGAAGGGATGATGTGCTTGCGTCTGATGATGATGAGGATTATGACTCGGATGAGGGGTTTGTGGTGAGGACTGATGAGGAGGAGAATGGGGAGGACGAGGGCGACACGAGTCCTGGGAGCGAGCTGGATGAATCTGAGGACGATCTCTTGCTCGGCCAGAAGAGCGAGGCGGGCTCGGAGGACGACTCTAGCGACCCCGAGTCGCGCGACAAGACCGACGACGAGTTCCCAGACATCGAAAAATTGTTTGCAAGGAGAACTCCCGTCACTCCGTCGAAGCCACGAACACCCTCGCAGTGGATTGTCATGTCTCACACCAAAGCCCAGTCGACGGTAGATGTCGTCTCAATCAGCTCGGACAGCAATGACCAGCCTTTGAGCCCTGGCATAAAAACTCCACGAGGACAGGGCCTTCTCACGCCTGAGACTTCCAACGCATCACGGCCAATACGAAAGTGACTGTTCTCGCGTGGGTCTCTTCGAGAATCCGCCGTCATCGATAGTGCAGAGTCGAGCTCCGAGGCAGACCATGACGACACGCCTCCCCCTTCCACAACTAAGCAACGCAAGAGACCAGGCCTGCAGACGCCCATGACTGGCAGCGTGCCAAAGCCAATGCGAAGGAAGCTGTTTGTAAGGGAATCACTGCAGACATCAACTCCACCGAGCACCTTGGAGTCGAATGACGCCTCGGATAGCGACGACCGACCTTTGTGTCCGCGCAGCAGGGCACCGACGGGACGACAGGGCCTACTGACACCTTCATCATCCAGCGGGAGGAAAGCCAGCCCGACGAAATCTTCTTCACCGGCTTTAAATCAGCCAACAACGTGGACTAGTCTTGTCGAAGATAGTTCTTCAGACGACGATGACCGGCCTCTTCGCGGCCCAAAAGCATCGACAGCGGCAGTGTTGGCTAATCCTGTCACTGCTAGCCGATCAGCAGCTCGAGAACCCACTTCCAGTTCAACCTTGGGGCTCTCTAAGAAGCGGAAGAAACGTGCCTTCGGCAACAGCGACTCCGAGTACGTGGTTTCTGACGCGGATAGTGATCACACAGCGACGCCCTCACGCTGCTCAAAGAAGGTGGCCCATGGCCCCGCCGTTGAGATACCGAAAGCCAGTCCTGATAAAGCGCTCGAGAAACCGAAGGCATCGAAGAGACGCACAAAGGCACAAACAAGGAGTCAATCCGTCCGCAACCGCATGGAGGATGTCATTGTTGTTGGTAGCTCAGCAGATGAGTAGCCTCCTGCTGACTCCCACGACGGGCTTCCTGTAGTCAAGTCGATGGACAAGCGTCAGTGCAGTCGGTGGAGCCTGTGCAGCGAGAGAGCAGCTATGCCGGAACTCGCCACAGGCCATGACTGCGCGCAGAATATCTTGCGAAAGCTGTTTGGGGACAGGCGGTGCCTAGACGCGTCGAGGCGGAGGCGCTGATCGGGGAACTTACGGGGCTTGTGTATGGGATGGATAGGAGCGAGTTTGCTGCGTACCAGGACGAAGAGAGAGGGGGCTTTGAATGAGAAGATGATCTCTGATTTGAGGCTCATGGATATTTGAAAGCTGAGCATGTGTAAGTATCTACCAATTTCCAACCACTGCAATCCTGCTATACGTCAGATTTCCTCCTGGTATCAACGAACTATACCCAACGCCATGTTTGCAGCCTTTCACTTCATTATTCCATCCATGTCTTCCATAACCTCGTCATGGGCATCTTTTCCACCGTTTCGAGCCTGAATCCCGTCTCTCCGCTGGGAACAACCGATCTACTGCTGGACCATGTTGCCCAGCACGTTGGCCACCATGGCCTCGAGCTCGTCAGCAACCTGGGCGTAGGTGCCCTGGCCGCCGTTCTGCATAGCACCCTGGCGCGCAACCTCCTGACGAATGTCGCTCAGCTCCATGGCGAGGTACTGCTGCTCGACATCGAACCAGGTGGGAGGGGGGTCGTCGCGGACCGGGGCCATGCGCGCTTCGGCGCCGGGGTCCTTGTTGATGCAGCCGCTCTCGCTGTGGAGGGCGAGGTCCAGGCCGTGGACGGTGCGGTAGGCCGGGTCGAGGGTGGCCAGCTGGACCTCGGCCTGGATGATGCGGTGCTTCAGGGCGTTCTGCGCGACCGCGTGGGCCCGGAACTTGTCGTTCAGGTGCGGCAACTTCATGCGGCGCAGGGTCGTGATCTTCAGCGCCTCGGCGGGGTCGCCGCACTCGACGCCGTGCACGGCCAGGCGGTGGTCGCGGATCTGGTGGCGCGTCGAGAAGCTGGAGCTGCAGCCAGGCTCGGGGCAGGGGGTCTTGGGGGGCGCGGCCCGTCTGAAGTAGTTGTTGTAGACGGCCTCGTGCCTGCGGCGGAAGTGCGTGTCGATGGCCTTGAGGGTGATCGCCATGGGGCACTCCGGGCAGTCCACCTTGCCATCGGCGGTCATGGGCCAGGCGTATCCCCGACGTCTGCCGCCTTGAGCGGCAGGGGCAGGGGCGGGGGGAGCGGCAGGGGAAGCGGCGGCGGCGGTGGTGGTGGAGGGGCCAGGCTGGCCATCGTCGGGAGCCTCGCCGTTGTCGTCGTCGTCGTCGTCGTCAGCGGCGTCGTCGGCGAGGTCGTCGGCCGTGTTGAGAGGAGCGGCGACGGGGCCAGGAGCGTGGAGGGAGGCGGCCGCCATGGCCAAGAGAACGGGATCGATGGGGTTATCTTGACCAACGCCAGCAGGGGTAGCGAGGTCCGCGTCCTCCATAACGGCGTCGGCATTGGGGTCGGCGTCGGTGGGCTGGGCAGCCACTAGATGGAGGGAAGTGATCAGCAAGGAAAATTTCCGCAAGACTCAGGCATGGAAGCTCTTGTCCTCAAAAAGGGGCCAATTTACCGTTTGCGTTGGCCTGAGGGCCGTGGGTACGACGGAACTCCTCGATGCTGGCCATTAGAGCCTGCTTGTAGACCGAGTTCTGGCTGGGGAGCACATTTGCGCACAACTGCTCGATGGCAGCGTCCCAGCCCACCTGCTCCACCACGACGTCTCCGTTCATCTCGAGCCACATCATGGTGACGATTGCGTTAGTGACTTCCATGTGAGTAGCCATTTTGTCTTCGAAGTCTGAGTCGGTGTCGCTGTCAGTGCCAGAGTCGGTGTGGGAAGCTTGCGAAGACGGGTTGGCGACGCTGTTGTTGGTGTGATTGTTTGTGGGTTTAGAAGCGGGAGTTGATCTGGCGACGCTGGCGACGCTGGCGACGTGAAAAGTTAGCAATCGCAAAACGGCAGGCGCGCGTATTATATAATGGGCTTTGTGCCCAGCAGGGAGCGGGGATCAGCATGGAGCGAGGATGGGCAGAGCTGGTGGCTGGTCTTGAAGCTGAGGTTGTGGTTCACGATGCCACATCCCCGCGGGCGTGCTGGCCTGGGGGCTGACTCCCAGTAACGGGGATGGGGGAGGCTTGATGAGTACTCACGCTTGTGCTGAAGCTGAGAACTCAGCTTTCTTGTCCTCCATCGTCACCTGCAGCCATTGGCGGATATTTGGAGGAGGAGGAGGCATGATGATGGTGGTGGTGGTGGGGATGGTGGTTGGTTGAAGGAAGAGGTTGTGCGGTGTCGTTGTGAAGATGGGTTTGGATGGTGGGTGTCGCTGTGACTGTCATCGCATTTATATCTGCTGAATTGCATAAGCTGGGTTGATTCTGTGAAATTCCAGGACCTTCAAGAAGCTTGGTCTTGCAGTTAAGACTCCAAGCTGCTGTTCACTTTGTGCTCAGATGAAGCTCACTTGCAGGTGTCTGAGCAACAAGATTCCAGAGTCCCAGGTGCCACACAATGCATGCAGCCCTCCAGGCTTTGAAGAATTTATCAGACGATATAAGTGATCCTCGGATAGAAGATTGGGATGCAAATCCAAGACAAGAGTGCATTCAGTCTGAAGTGTCTGCTGCAGGACTGCCAGGACACAAACCATCCTCTATGGCTGTGGGAGGGAATAGGAGACAATCAACAATTTCTGTTGATTTGGCTGAATCATCTTCCCTGGAATATCTCCTGTGGGATACCTGCTTGGACATTGGAAGACTGGCTGTAGGATCTCTCCCGTAGGATCCCTTCCGTAGGATATTTCTCTCTGCCGCCGGTGCAGGAATCCCGAAGTCAGGTCGAGCGCTTAATAAAATCACCTCGTCCTAGGTACAAACGTGACGGGGAGAGACTTGAGGGACATGATAATACCCGTATCGTAGCCGCCTTCCACGCTCAAATCGGGCACGTCACCTTCCAACACGAAGTCAAAATTCCACAGCAGTTTCGACATCACAACCATAAGCGAGTTCATTGCAAACTGATCGCCAGGGCACACACGTCTCCCCCATCCGAACGGCTGGAAGAGGGCTCCATCGATGTTCCCGTTTGTGAATCGCTCGGGGTCGAATTCATCTGGCTTTGGGAACAACTTCGGGTCGTGGAAAATGCCCCAGACGTTCGCCATGACGATGCTGTGCTTAGGCAAATGGTATCCTTCGAAGGTATCATCTTTCTCTAGTCGGTGGGGCAACCACAGCGGTGCGGGAGTTCGCCAGCGCATTGCCTGGGAAAGGGGTCAGCAACGCGGCTCTAAGCTGGAGTCTGGTGTTGCTTACCTCCTGGATACAAGCCTTCACGTAGAAAAGACTGCTGATATCTTCATACGTTGGCCCGGTCTCTGACTGCCCCCAGATTACATCAACTTCAGCCTGAGCCTTGCGCAGAATTTCCTGGTCCGCAGCCAAAGCCACGATCATGGACAACGCCACTGCCGTCGTCGTGTCCGTGGCGGCATCATTCGTGAACTGCGCCATCGAAGTGAGCTGGTTATCCGTATAGTGCGGCCCGATCTTGTCCAAGTTTGATGACTTCCCACTCGCGTTCTCTTTCGCCTGGTGTCTTAAGATGGTTCCAATCAGGCCCCAACGACCAACATCGTCTTCGCAGTCTCCTGCCTGCGCCACATGGCGCTTTAGACTCGAGATAAACCCGCCGTACAGCTCCCAGAGGTACTGTCCTATTTTCTTCGCTGGACCTGTTCCAGGATTTCCCGGCAGGAATCTCAGGGCAGGGACCATGTCGTAGAGCAGTGAGACCACTGACTCTACAGCATCCAGAAGCATGTGCTCCACTTCCATCCACCGCGCGAACACCTCAGGCCGCGCCTGCTCAGCCCCGACGGGGCCCATGGTGGCCGTCAGCGCCGTCTCGAAGCTCCACAGACCTATAGACGTCTTCGCTTCGTAGGTCTGCTCCCGCAGGCGGGTGACGAGTTTGGAGGCGAGCCGATCCTGCATGGGAAGCGCTCGTTTCAGGCCTGCGGGGCCGGTGAGCAGCCTCATGGCGGTCCGGAATCGTTTCAGCGGCGCGTCGTTGAGCTGGAACGAGAGAGCGTGTTCTTGGCCAGCGAAGAGGAAATTCTGGGCGATGTAGAAGAGAGGCCGGCCTGAGTAGATGGAGGCTCGGTTGATGATGAGACTCTGGACGACTTCGGGGCTGTTCAGGATGAGCATGTTGATCGAGCCCACTTTGAGACCGACGATGCCGCCGTATTGTTTGGACCATTCCTGTGAAAAGTTGAGGATTCATGCCTTACGGGGCCGAGATGTGTAAACACACGTCAGACTTACGGAGTACTTGAGAAACGGGAACTTCGTTGGCATCTGATGAAGATTACCGAGGACCGGAATCGTGGGTGGGCCGGGAGGGAAATCCGGAGTCCTCATGTTGGTGTTGAGGAGCCATCTTAAAGGGAAGACGATGGCAATGAAGATAATTCCGGCTGCTACCGTCTGATTGGGGTAGAAAGATTCCGGGATGAATGCCATGATCGTGGTGTAGCGTGGGGAGGATCCGCTCGCATAGAAGCGACGAAGCGGGCAACCTCGGACACAAAACGACTGACGAGCAATTGGGTGGGAGCCAGTCTTTTATGCATGTCAAGACGTAGCGTATTGGATTCCCTTGCTCGCCTATGTGTAACCAACCAGGTACTGGCGTCCCCTGCAGGCCGGAGAACGAGTGCGAGCCAAGCTGACTGCACGCTGCAGGTGGCCAGCCATACCTGCACCGTTCTGGCCTAGATCGCTGCAGCCTTCTGCTCCACATTCCCTTCATTCGCATGCTGATCATCCAGAACATTGTGACAGGTCCTAGGATGGACCAAAACCATGGTCCACTGTGCTGCACACCGACTGATGCGTTCAAGACAACGGGCGTTGTTCAGTTGACCAGCTGTTCGCACTTATATCTCACTCACAAGGGTTGACGAAAGCCTAAGTGGGCCAAAAACGTACATCCGTTTTGAGAAATGTGTAGAATTTCTTTCGAGTCTGACTTTGCTACTGTGTACACCCGAAGGGGCTGGATATCTGCTGCCCAGCCTGGAGCTAAACCCTACAACACAAGACTCTCATCTTCAGTTTCCATTCTCGCCTACCTAGGTACAACAGCCCACCTAGGCCATGATATACATCCAAGCAATCACTGGCCTAGAGTAGCCTGCGTAGCCACTTCTCTGCAGCCTCATCAAAGTCTCCCGGAGCTTTTCAACAGTGGTATAAAGGGGATAAAGGTAGACGTCTGGCACCCCAACCCTGGTCCCCGTGAAGACTGCGCGAGTGACTCTGATCTCGAACTGTTCCCAGTAGGGGCCGTGGTAACATTCCCGGGTAGAGTCCGCAAGAGCCAGCTCAAGTGCCTCGCCCCAGTTCTCCCAAGTGAACGTGTTCAGATCCACCTCAAGGTCCCCATCAAAGCTGTCACATCGCCAGTTTCTGTCCTTGCCCTGGAGGAAAGGCACATTTTCCACAGACCACTCGGCCTCTTCTTCCTTAGTTAAGTCGGGTGGGAGGATGCCAGGACAATTGTCATGATGAATTGCACGGAAGGGGATCTTGACGAGATTCCTATGCTCGGACTCGGAGGTGTGCTTGGGCGCCATGTTGGCCTTTTTTACGGAGCCATCATTACCTGGCTTGACAGGAGTGTTGGTGCCAGCCATGACCCGTGGACGTTAGAGTTCTTTTCAGTGCAGAGGATTGAGCTAGGCTTGAGATGCAAAACTTGATAACCGTGGTTCAGATTGTGATTTCAGGCACAGTGTTTCCACGTGAGAGAAGAGGGTAAGGATGGTGCGGCTGAGTCTGCTGTTGTAAGTATTGTACCGTTCTGCCTTTTATACAAGAACATTGTCATTAGTTATAATAATGTTTGCTATGTAGCGAGGCGAATCACGCATTACAGTCACCATAGTAGAGGCATCGTCTGCACGCAAAACTGACCACGTACTTAGTACCTTATTCGTTAGTTACTGTACGAGTGTGTATCTCAAGCAGCAAACATGAGCGCAGCCACTTGAGCATGACTGCACACCTGCAAGATAATCACTTGTAGAAATCGCAGCAAATGCAGGTCAGTCATTTTGGTCACCACAACGCATGATGAGCTGCTATTCTGACTGTCGTTGTTTGTTAAAGACAGAGGCTTGCTGTCAAGCCCAGTACGCGTATCCAATGCGAAGGACGCGCCCCGTTCAGTAGGTAGTCGGATACGGAGTAAGGACGCCGCGTAGAACACGCGTAAAGTTGCTACAGGGTATGAGTAAGTAAATATTGTAGTAACAGACGGCGTAACCACAGCATGTGAGAAGCCTTCTTCAACGGTTTGACCGGATAAACTCGGGGGGCGATCCGCTGGCGTCGCTAGGGCACTGCACGTGGATCCGCGATCCCGACTCCCACACATCCACTAAGCATTCGGCTGATGAGTCGGCAACGCGTCAAGGTGAAATTGGTTACAGATTGGTCGTGTTAGGTAGAGCTCGGGCATGTCAAGGCACCATACTTTCACATAGGGTTTGGCTGAAGTCAAGATGAAGTCAAGATTGAATCAAGATTTCTGGATATGAACCTCGGTGGCAGCTCCTGGCAGGTCTTGGGCCTATTGCGCGTTATAAAGTTTCGACGTAGGAATTCTTATTTCTGTCTCGGACCTCGGCCAGAACAGTGTTTCCTTTGCAAAGCTTACTGCTCTCTCATACGGATTTGCCGCAAATGCCTTCCTTGTGTTGCTTTTGGTGTCAAAGCGTGGGGATTAACATCCTTCCACGTAGGCCCCTTTTTAGGGGATACCACGAAGCCGCGACGATCAATGATGTAGAGTTCGAGTTTCATTATCGCTGGCGGCTCAACACCACCCGGCGGAGATCATATTTAGCCACCGCCTAATCCCTTCTTGCTTCGTGACCTGCGTGCTGCACACCATTCTTTGCCTCGCCTGTTTTGACCTCTCGCGCGGACGATTTCTGCATGCGCATTCATCCCATTTGTGTCCATATCTTATAATAGTCCCTGGAGAATTGACAAAATTCACCTGCAAGATGGAGAAACCCGCGCCCATCTCCCCGGTCTCCTCAGGCTCACCTGGGGTAGACACTAAGGAGCATACTGTCACCAACATGATCATCTCCAAGCAGGTCACCAACAGCCCGCACGAGTTCCACGAGAATGAGGGCTACATCATCGACGACTCTGAGGAGGGCGAGGGTGTGCGCTACGCAGAGGACGGCCACACGCGTCTCATCCCGCAGCCTAGTGATGATCCCAACGACCCGCTGAACTGGAGCTGGAGGAAGAAGCACACTATTCTGCTCATTGTCGCTGCCGCTGCTTTCCTGCCGGACTATGGAAGTGCGACGGGGGCGGTGACGTTGCAGGCGCAGGCCGAGTAAGTACATACTCGTTCATGTGAGATTGTGGCACGGTTCTGTCGTTGTAGCTAGACGAGACGTGACGTGAAGGGGTTCTTTGATGCTACACTTCTGTGTAACATGCACCTGTCATCTCTAATCATTTTACACCACAATCCTCGGTACCCGCTGTGAAGCTGCGAGCTCTGAGAATCCTGAGGCTGACTTAGAGCAGAGAATGGGGCACGACCCCAGATGTGGTTAACCACACACAAGCTGGCAATGTCTTCATGCTGGGAGCTGGCGGTGTCTTTGGTACGTCACATCTCTTTCCCTATCTATATCTCTCGAGAGACATACTGACCGTCCTCATAGCCGTCATGTTCTCCGCCTACTTCGGTCGTCTTCCCGTGATGTTCTACTTCCTCTGCGTCGCCCTCGGAACAGCCGCCTGGTGCGCGGCCGCCACCAACTACAACTCCTTCATGGCGGCCCGTGTGCTGAACGGCTTCTTCTCCACCGTCACGCAAGGCGGCGGCATGATGTTCATCCAAGACCTGTTCTTCTTCCACGAACGGCCGCGCAAGATCAATATCTGGGCGTGAGTGTCACCTCGTTCCGAGCTCACGACGCTGGTCCTCGACTAACAAATAATCCCGCAGCTCCTTCTTCGTAATGTCCCCTTACATGGGGCCCCTCCTCGCCGCCTTCATGATCGCCACCAAGCGCTGGCCGGTGCCCTTCTGGGTGTACACTGCGGAAACTGCCCTCGTGCTGCTCCTCACCGCCCTCTTCGTCGACGAGACCTACTACGACCGCCGCATCGCGCCCGCCGACCAGCCGCCGCGCGGCAGCCACCTCGCGCGCGTGACCGGGGTCGCGCAATACCGCTCGCGCCACCTGCGCAACTCGTTCGCGCAGGCCTGCGCGCGCGTATTTCTCGTCTTGTGCAAGCCCGTCGTCGCGCTCGCGTGCCTGTACTACACGCTGACGTTCGCGTGGGTCGTGGGCATCAACACGACGCTGTCGATCTTCCTGACGCCGCTGTACGACTTCGGCCCGCTGCAGATCGGGTACTTCTACTTCACGCCCGTGGTGGCCGTCCTGCTGGGCGAGGTCACGGGCCACTGGCTGCACGACTTCCTCGCGCGCCAGTACATCGCGACCCACCACGGCCACTTCGAGCCCGAGATCCGGCTGCGCGCGATCGTCTTCTCGCTGCCGCTCATGATCGTGGGGCTGGTGCTGGTCGGCCAGGCGCTGCAGAACGCGTGGCACTTCATGGCGCTGTCGGTTGCGTGGGGCCTGTACACGTACGGCATCATGATCACCACGGTGGCCATCTCGTCGTACTGCCTGGACGCGTACCCCGAGGCCAGCGGCGAGGTGTCGGCGCTGGTGAACTTTGCGCGGACGCTGGGCGGGTTCGTCATTTCGTACTTCCAGGTGCAGTGGGCGAATAGCGCGGGGCCGAAGAATAGCTTTGCTGTGCAGGCGGGGATTCTGGCGGCGGCGTTTGGGATTGTGGTTGTGTTGATGGTGTGGGGCAAGCAGATGCGCGTGAAGGCTGGGCCTTTGAACTTTGCGACGTCGTAGGAATGGGGGCATTGTGGCTAGGTGGGCGTGATGAGACGGCATAATGAAGGGCATCCGAGAAGGAGGTGCGGCATGGTCGTCCTGTTCCCCTAGAGACACGCCTTGGACGGTACCTGAGAGCTTGTTGATATGTCTTGAGGAGTGACGAATCACGCCCTACGTGACTTCGCGCGTTACCCCTATTGTACACGTCTATTTTCTCTATATCGTTTATCGTTCTTGTCTAATTTGCCCCAACTCCACGGAAATTCCCTGGCTATGCAAATGCTAACAAGAATACTACTGCAATAGTCTACGCAGTACCCCATGTACCCAAACTCCAGCCCTCATATATACTTGGCATATGGCGTCCATGCTGCGCCATATCGCCCCTGAGGGTCTTCGCGCCTAACACACTCACTGCGTCTTCTTGAACTTTGCCTGAATCTCTTCCTCCGTGAACGCCACCGTGTGCCTTTTAAGCATAGCGACGCGCTCCTCCATCGTCATGCGGATCTGCGCCTCGCCAATGGGCACCATGCACTTAGCCAGGTGCTCGTAGTCCTTCCGCAGGAGACTCAGGGTCATCATCAGGTAGTCGATGTTGTGGAATACCAGCGCGCCGTTCGCGGCGTACGTGTGCTTCGCCTTGAGGAAGGCGACGGGGTGCTCGCGCCAGTGGCGCAGGGGGTTGAGGTGGTGCGAGGTGTGGTAGCCGTCGTTGAAGCAGTGGCGGTTGCTCTGAAGTCACGTTTAGTCTACCTGCTCACACCAGCAACATCCAAGGAAGACTTACGGGAACATCCAGCAGAGTGATGCTCGAGCGGTAATCACTGTCCGGCTCGTCTTTATCCACCAGCGCATGCTGGCCCCAGTTGCCGATCATCAACCCCAGCCTCATGACGGCCAACGGCAGCAAGAATACAAACGTCGACGCCCTTGGGTTCAGCTTGAACATGTAATACTGGAACGCATACGAGCTCAGCTCCCAGAAAGTCTGCCTCGCGGCGATCGCATACCTTCCCTTGCTGATGAAGTACATCGGCAGGTCGAGCCACACCAAGAAGTAGAACTTGCCAACATAGTGCAGGAAATGCAGCACGCTGTCCCTCTGGTACCGAATTGTCGAGCTCTTATCATCCGGTCCGTTCCCCTCGACATGGTGGTGCTTCACATGGTGGTAGAAGTAGCTATTCCACGTGTGGCCCATCAGCGGGTCCAGCACGTACGGGAACGTCTGGTCGAACCACGCATACCCTTTCTTCAGCACGCCGCGGCCGTGGATGTGCTGGTGCATCATCAGGGTGTACGCGCCCGTGTACGAGACCTGCATGACGACGTGCAGCACGCCGTGGAACCAGGTGAAGTGGTGGAAGAGCAGCAGCGCGGACGGCACCGACGTCGTGAAGTACAGGATCAGGTGCGTCAGGAACACGACGTCGGTCGGGACGCGCACGACGGCGAGGCCCAGGCGCACGTACGACTGCAGCAGCCGCGCCAGCGCGGGCGCGAGCTTGCCGAGCGCGCTGAGGTCCCAGCCGTTGAAGACAGTCGGCTCGAAGTGCGGGGAGGCTGGGTCGTTGAGGCCCATCATGGTCTGGAGCGCGGACGCGTCGCGGATGGTCTCATCTTCGCTGATGGCGCAGTGCGCAGGGTCTTCTTCTTTGTCTGTGTTCGTTGTTAGCAGACGGAGTTTTTCTCGCGGATGCGCAGTGGAGTGGGTGAGCTACCATTGGTGGTCATGCCACTGCCCTCGGAGACAGGCTTCGCGGCGACATCGTGAATGTCGGCGTGCAGATTCTTCAAGATGAGAGTGTCGGCCTTGGTCAGCTCCTTGCTGTACACAATATGCCGGTCCATCTCATCGACCACGAAATGGAATGAAGCTCTGCACGGTCTCGAGTGTACCTAGCAGCAAACTCGTTACTCGACCGATGACGTGGGCTGAAGCTTCAAGTTTGTCGTCAAGGTCACCTTGCCGAGAATTAAAACCGCACAAAGACCGTTGTTGGTGATGATGATCTTGACGGGTAGTCCCGAGCGAACTTTCTGTGCGGGAGCTTCGACAGGAAAGAGTGACCAGCAAGCCGGCCGCTTTCGTGGTGCAGCGTGCTTTTGAATTTTCCCAAGGGGGCGACAATGTGTCAAGATTGCAAACAGCAGACCGAGAAACGGTGAACAATCAACAATTTAGGGGTTTCGACTCAGGGTCCTGGGTCCAGTTTTCCAACACATAGCTGCACCCCACAAGCCGTTGTCAAGACGGCCCCGTAAATTACTCCATCCGGATGTCGAATGAGTCGACCTGGGTCGACCTGGCGAGCTCGGTTGTTTTGGAAGATCCCTGCTGCATTGAAAGGTCTGTGTGACAATGGAACTTCAGCCGTTGCACATTAACCGTCGCAGTGGCTGCAGAAATGACCAACAAGCAATCCATGACTGCTATAGCAGATGCGCGGGAAAAGGCTGGTCGGCTGCAAAGTTGTCAATTGGAGTGAGGAGATGAGACAATCCATAGATACATACTTCATAACTATCTTGGGAAGCGCAGTTCTAAAGTTGAGTTGAACATGAAACTTGCGACGTGAGCTCCAGCTGCATTCCTCGGGAATACCTGTCGGAAGCTCCAGGAGCTTTGTCCTGGCCATGACTTAGACATATGTACTCGAATAGCATAGACAGAAGGCTTCTCAATAAAGTATCTAAAGAGTGTTTTTAAATCCAAAGATGGGAAGGATGCACTCTCATGATTCCAAGTCCACTATTAATTTCAAGGGCTAAATTGTGGGCTGTGGCATGTGGATTTTGCTTTTCCTTATCAGAAAGCCTGCAGGTTGGTATGTGATTTTGTTAGTGCAGCTGTGTCTCGGACTTTCGAAACAGCACAAACAGATCCTGACAAGATATAGGTATTTCCGCTGAAAGATTAGTGTGCATGAAATGTGATTGGATATCAGATTTGAAAAGGTACCCAAACATTCTCCAGGACTCAATCACCTGAGTATTGCTATTTTGGCTCCAGACATTCTGGTGAAAGGACAGGACGTCCATGATCCACCATGGATGAAAGCAAGGGAACACCACAGCTCACAACTTACAGCTACATGGTACATAGGTGTCACAATTCTGTAAAACAACAACCCATAGTGTTTAGTGTTCGTGGGTCAAGCCTATAATGTTGCGAAAGCTTGGTCCGGCTGGGCTTAAGAGTTAAGTGTGTGTGTTGCAGGTCCATGACGAAATTCAGCCCCAACACTGAGGTCAATGATACAAGCATATCAACTCAGTAGGTACATGGAACAAGCTGAGCATGTCAAAAGAGGAACAAGGATTCAAATTGACAGCCTCCATCTGTTGATGCTCATCTACCTAGGTACTAAGTAGTGAAGCCGCTCGGTCGACGAGCGCCTGCGTATGGCGAGGCTCAGCGCCTATGGGTGGACGCTGTTCTGCATAAGCTACAGGTCCGTCCCGGAAACAATGACAGTACTGAAAATTACTTGGAGCATGCACACGGGGTATGCGCTCACCGAGCTTGCGACCGCTGGTTCGCGAGGTGAGCACCGGGGCAGGCTCCACTGAGTTCTTCTGCTCGAACACGTGAACCACGAGGTCTTCCTGGAAGGCAGTTGCTACGGGATTGCTCGCGGTAGGAGATAAGTGTTTACCTAGATAGTAAGTACGCACTTCGAGTTCTCAATGACCTGTTTGTTATTCAGAGACTGTCCATCTCTCATCTCATCAAAGACCTCGTTGACCTACCAGATATCATCGACGAGAAGACGGAGGCCATGGGCTTGAAGACCATCGCGGATCACAGTCACGCTGTGGCTTCAGGGGGTCAGGAATAGTTGGAGTGGCCGTTTGAGATGAGCGAGACAAGCGCTGGGCACTCACCTGCATATGGGAAGCGAGCCACTAGAGGGATGTATGCATTACGAACATAATTAGATTCTGAGCACTCGCACAGCGATAAACCCTGCCAAATGAGCACTTTATAGGCACTGCAGTCGTGGTCTTTGGGAAGGGAGGAATACGCAGCGCTGGGTGCTGATATGCTCCAGCTTCCGACTCTTTTCGCGAGACTTGGTCTTTTTTTTGACGGGCGCAGATCCACATACAAAGTAGACCACTTATACTTTAAGTACGGAACTGCAATGCAGCACTTCCTAGGTAGTAGGTACTATGCCTCCAGAGCCCAGAATCTCTTTGAAGCACCTATCGTTCTTCTTGAAAAATGTGTTTAGTGGTGAATCAAATCCTTCCCAGCGGTGTACCTAGGTATTATCGGTCATGCCGATATAGAAACGGCTACAATGATTGCAGCCTCGCAGATAGAGGACGCCGGCGTTTCTATGGCCAGATATCTAAGTACCAATGACAGACCTCGAGACCATAGATATGACCAAACGAATGGTGATATAGCTACTGCGTTGGCAAGATACCCACTTCCAGTCGATCACGGCCACCGGAGTCTACCGGACATGGATTCGACCAAGACGACACATCACGACTTCAGGAGAATCTGAGAAAGAATCCACATAATCTCGTAACTATTTGACCCTGGAAATTGACCTAGGTGCCTCATATCAAGTACTTTGGGTGTCATGAGAATGACCATGTACATAATTCGGAAGACACGGCATCCCTATCTGAATGGGAGAAACAACGCGCGCCGAATCTGGCAAGCACCTCGTCGAGAGGAGGATCGTGGTTAGCACTCAGGCACAGGCAAGATCATGCAAGGAGAAAACGGTCGTTTCACTGCGTCTATCTATGGAGCGTTTTGTGTGTGCTGTCGGTCGATGGCATGACAGAGATCTATCTCGCTTCGCGCATACAGAAGCAAGATCATCAACATCCATAGCGGGGATGATCAACGGCGTGGAAACATGCAGCGAGGAATGCACATGCATCAGGACCCAGCACCCGGCACGGAGCATGGGGCCAGGGCTTGCTGGGTGTTCGGTAGGTTCGGCTTGACGCCGGTCTCCGACTGTCTGCTGAGCACGGTGCAGTCGTGGGCAAGAGGCATGCTCTCGGGAAGCGTACCCGAGGGTTTGCGTTGCCGTACACGGGCATGACTGCATTCTACCCTCGCTGCGCTCGCGCCGATGGTCTGATAGTGCCCCCAGGCCTTGACCAGGTTAGTACAGTCGGGCTTCGTCGATGGCCGGGGCTACTAACGGATGTGTTATTGAGGCCTCAAAGAGGCATCTGGGCTATCTGTATTCCAGAAAGCCTCGCTTCTCCTCGTCGGACCAGTGAGAATTTTGGCCAGGCAGCCAGGCAAACTGCAATGCACTCACCACACCATTTAGAACCGTCCGGGACAGCGAGGTTTCTGTGGGACAGTCTCTTTGAATCTTCGGTAGGACAATCTCGCACGACGCTGCGAGATCGATGACACCCGATGCCATCGCCCGATCATTCAAGGAGGTTACAATGGTGCCCTCGCGGTAGGGGGTGCAGGATGCCTGGTGCAGGAAGCGCTGGGAACCTGTGGCCTGGATGAAATGGACGTCCGGGCCGCCGCGGGCTTCACGCCGTCTGAAGACCGCCCTTCGTCATCGCCATAACCAAGGGCCCGGGGACATCACACTCGAGCCTTCGGCCCGAGAATGTGACTCTTTGCACGAAGTTCTAGAAGAACATCCACCAACAGGAAGTCTCAGCCCCGTTCCGCGCCAGCTGTTCGTCGCCAACGTGCCTTTGGGGTGCAGGTGGCACACACGATCCTATTTCAAGAAAGACGATAACAGAATCCCATGGCGTGCGCCCTTGTCTCAGCGCCCTGGTCACATGCGCGCTTCCATATCACATTTTGCTACAGCAACGATCGATTCGCCCAGCTCACGTTGCACAGCATCCAGCCGCATCGACAAGGAGTCTCCTCACGCATCCCCTTGTCTTTGAGCAGCCAGTCAGTCTCATCCACACTCACACTTCCTTCCGATGCGTGTGCAGACCTGCGTTGAAGAGCGCAGAAGCCGTTGGAGAGAAAGATTAGCGGCCTACTTCCCACGCCATACACAACCTTGTCAACTCTCAAGCGACAGGCCAGCCGCATCTTCCCCATGCAGCATCGTTGCACACCAATCGTCCCTGCAGACCGATTCCATGCCTCAGGCGAGGCGGTCCGAAAGCTCGGTCACTCCAATCACCAGTCGGATCGTGTGGAGGGCCATGCTGTCATCGTGGCCGGTGGCTTGCCGTACTGGAATCGTACCGCATGTGTCGGTCCTCCTGTGACGAGTCACATGTATACCGGTACCTACACCGCATCTCCAGATTTCTGTCAGATCTGAACATACAATGGACACGTGCAGCCATGGAGCTTCCCGTATGCTGAGGACCTTTGACCATACGAGGACCTTTGACCATAAGCGAGTGCCTGGCCTCCTCACGTAACTCCACCAGTGGCTATGCCCATCTCAACCAACCAGACGGAAGTATTCCGCAACAACCACCCCCAGGTGCCTAGGACGTCGTGAAAGTATCCAAATCCTGTCCATATACTTGAAATGAAGCATGGCGATGTGCCACCCGATCGCAATCTTGTACAGGCCTGTTCCAGATCGAAGCCACTTTACTGGTAACATGCCCAGGAGTGCCCACGCCCACGATTACGCCTACTGCCTCTTCAGATCGATCTTGCAGCGAGCCACACCGAACAAAAACCCCACAAATAGACAAGAGCGTAAGTCCTTGCGATTGGATGGCTCACGGCTGAGCTTCAGCAACGAATGGATTCATACCGGCTGGCCGTGCGCCCGCCTCATCAACACACGTACTGCACGTGCAGCAACCAACACACCAACCACAACAATGGCCTTCTCCCCAAAGACGAGAAAGCTTGTCAGCCACGCTGCCAAGGGTGCTGTTGTGCACCCATCGATCAGCTTTCTGTAAAGGAAAGGTCCATGCACGGAGCTTTGAATGCAAAACGGGATGGGAATGTTTTGCCTCGAACATTCCGGGAATCCGCAAAAGGGTGTGAAGCGGTATGCAAGATGAGAATTACCTAGATCGGTAGTCCCTGCGAGATGAAGGAGACAGAGATGGGAGGGGATATATGAGGCTTGGTGTGGGTGGTATCATGCTGAACATCCATCCACTTGCTTCGTTTCGGAATACCTAGGTACTCGATCACCCTGCTTGCCTGCTTGATCCTCCACTCAAAGGAGTGTTAAAAAGACGGAGACAACCGACTTTTCAAAATCATCGTGACGAGTTCACCTGTAAGTCTTTGTTTCACCGCTCAATTGATCGGAAGGAGTGCGTTCGACGACGGATCAACTCGACATCTACGAACCACCTGGACTTCCTGTGGAGAGCCAATTGCCACGGCTTCTAGGCTGTCGGGACCCTTCAGAAGCTCGAGAACTGCTTTATGATCAGTATTCTCGTCAGAATTCGAGCACAATCAACAATGGCCAAAGACCACCATCGATCAGCACCCGACGGTCGTCAGGCCAGCGGCAGTGGCGGCGGCGGCGGCGGCGGTAGCAGCAGCAAAAGGCACCGTGCAGCGACCACGGCACTCCTCCCACCAGTGCCGCCAGCTCAACCCAGCCTCCTACAAGCCGCACAGCAGCCCACTTCCTGCTTTTATGCGCCCGATCACTCTATTTCGGCCGTCGACCCGGACGTGCTGCCAGCAAAGCGCGGCCTGAACGACTGGGGCGCCTTCACCGGGGGCGGCGAGACCTCGGGCAGCTTCAACCCGTTACTCTTCCGTCACAACAACAGCACATCCAGTGAAGGAGATGCCTCGCTGGTAGACACTTCACCGCCAACTCAACAGCAGAAGCAGCTGACAGGCAGGGACTTGGTGGAGATGGACCGTCTGATGCGCAACGATCCCGTGAGCTTCAACCCACTGCAGGCGATTTCATGGGCGCGGCTGGATGATGACGACGAAATTGTGGCCGCCGAGACGGAGGCGAAAGGGAAGGGGAAAGGAAAGGCCAAGACACCGCGGGGGGAAGAAAGCAAGAATCGTGATGCTCGGAGCAGTCGCGGAGATGAGTATGCCGCCACCGCCCCCGGAAAATACCATGACGGGCATCCTGGCAATCGTCACCAGCAGCAGCCACGACAGCAGCAACCACAGCAATCGGAGTACAATCCTTCCCCTGTCGGCCACATGGCACAAACCTTTTCCAACATGGAAATGGTCCACAGCAACGCGAATATGCCCCCAACGACCATAGTAGCGTCGTCGCAAAGCATGGTGCCACCACAAGATGCACCAGCTACCCAGACATCATCTCAAGGAAGTGGTCGCCAACAGCGCAAGCACCGTCATCGACACGATAAAAAACGTGGCGCCAGCCCGACAACAACGGACATGTATCAGCCCGGATACCCGCCGGCGTCCTTCCCATCTAACACGACATTAGTCTCACCGCAGCCGCAGCCGCATCCATACCCCCCCGCTCAGCCGCAGCAGTTCCACGTCGTGTATACAACGTACCAGCCTTCACCACCTTCTTCAACGACGAGCCCAATCCAACACCCTTACCCGTCCTACCCAGACCATCAACAGCAGGAGCACCCAGAGATCAGCTACCTGCTCTGCCTCGCACCCTCATGCCAAGCGCGCTTCCCCTCGCAGATCCAGCTCCAATCGCACTACCAAGCCGTACACAACAACGCGGCCCTTATCGAGCTCAGCGAGCATAACCAGCAGTTTGGCCTGAGCCAACACACCAACAACCATCACCACCATAACCAGTATCCTCCTCCCTACTCGTCTGCTGGTCCGCTGCCGGACACCTTGCATCACGCGTGCAGCTGGTCCGCGTGCAATGCAGCCGGGTTCACGTCCAACAACGCGCTGGTGTGGCACGTCAAGGCGGAGCATCTGCTGCTGTGTCCGGTGCCAGGGTGCTGTGAGCGGGTGTTTGCGTCACGGAAGCAGTTGGATGGACATGTGCGGAATAAGGTTGTTTAAGGTATCAGCGCCAGCGGGCTTGGGGTGGCAGGCGGAAAGGGCAGTGTCGCGGGTTGGCTGACTTGGAATCGAGAGGATGCGTTAGGCTGTGAGCGTCTGCTGGGATGGCGTGGTGATAAATCGAAGTGTGCGCGGTGCTGCAGAGGTTCTGTCCATCAAATTGTCAGCATGAGCGTGTGGTGTTGTATTGCTTTCCTGAGGCAGGCTTAGGGCGTAGGATCTCGTATTGATAGCTACTAAGTATATTCCGCTTGTCAAATTGACAGATGCTGTCTGGGCATCAGCAGCACGAGCCCATTCAATCACTGCCAACCTGCTCCTCATGCAACGTTGAGTGGTCGAGTGTGACAAGTCACGCGCGATAGGAGAGCTGACCATCATGGAAAAAGCACAGCTACCGACATGAGAGCATTGGCCTCCGAAGGGAAGCACTGTCCCATGTGGTACCCGGCCTCAGAAAATATTCCAAAGAACGAGAAGCAGTTGCCATGACCAGCCCATCGAGCCTAGCCAGGGAAACCTCCACGCGCCATTTTCCTCGCCCTCCCGTCTCTCCGATTGTGGTTCGCCCGCTGGCCCTTATTTGCCTCCTTCCGCCTTCTCGCAGCCTCTGTCTCAGGAACTCCACTAGGACCAGAAACTGATCCGCCTCTCCCTCCACCACCGCCTCTACCTCGTCCCCTTCCTCTCGCCTGGAAACCGCCGCGACCACTCCCACTCCCGCCGTCTGTGTCCGATCCCTCGGCGCCAGCTTGCCACGACGTGCTCAACAGCTCATTCTGCTGACCCGTGAACGAGTTCACAGCGCTGTACTTCATCTCCAGCCTTCGCTTCTGCTGCGGATTGCGGTTGAGCATCACCGCCCATCCCTCAACAGCTTCATCCGTCATACCCGTGTCCATGCGCAGCCTCGCGCGAGACGCGCCCTTCCTCGCGATCTGGTCCCGCTCAAACTGCCGCGGGTCAGCCGCATATGCGCGCCAAAGTGCCTCCTCATTAGCATCCGTGGGGTCGACCTCGTTGGTCGCGGTGTCAATGGCACCGCCCACGTCCGCGGCGTCGTACGTGTCGTCGCGCTCGTCGTCGTCCGAGTCGAAAGCCGCGAGCGCGGAGAGGATAGCGGCTTTATTGGGCGCGGTGGAGCGGTCGGCCAGGAGGTCGTCGGCGGTTTTGTCGGCGTCGCGCTTGCCGATGTGCAGGTGCGAGGTGTCGAGGGCGAGGCGGTCGAGGTCGTCGTCGTCGTAGATGTTGCGGCGGGTGGGGAGCTGTGGTGGGGTGGAGCGTGGTATAAGACTGGATTTGCGCCTGGGTCGGGGTTTGGCGGAGAGTTGCTCGCTACGGTCGGCTGTGATGAGGTGTTCTGGCAGGGATTCCTCCAAGAGGTGTGCGGTGACTTCCTCCGTGCTGTCGTTGTATTCGTCGAGTAGCTTTGAGATGAAGCCAGAGCCGAGATCCGGGAAGATGTCTTGTATCTGTGTGATCTGGCTCATCCGGTGGACGTGCACCTCTTGGCCCTCCATCATCGCTACGCCCTTGCCCTTGTCGATTTTCCGCTTGATGAGCCGCTTGGGCTGAACCATCGCTCCTGCCTTCTTCCAGGTTCCTAGATCCCTCAACACATTCTTAACACGAGCGTTGTCCGTACCAGATGCTGCCAATTTGTTCTCGATCTGCCGTATCAAAGGCGTCGAGCTGACAAGTTCGGGAACCAGTGACTCCCTCTCATTAAGTGGCCCAGTCTTGTGAGTCTCTGCGGCGGTCTTCAAGGTGTAGAGCTGGTCGGTGAGCATGGACAGCTTGGGGGGTTTGCTTTCGATAAGGCCCATGAGGCTGAGATATGTGGTCGTGATGATGACTTTGCGGAGCGGTGGGTTCATGACAGTGTAGCAACTGATGAGACCGTCCAAGAACTCGCTGCCGGCCAGAAAGTAGGATGCAGTTGAAGGAGAAGCGCTGATGAGGTGGTTCAACCTCTGCAGATGGTCCTCTACAGCCTTCAGGTCTCCCTTGATACCCTCGTCAAGCGTCCTGATGAGGAATTTCTTGAGTGTTGCCAACGATGTCTCCAGTGCGTGTTGGGAGGTAGGGGCTAATTGTGACAGCACCTCGGTGGCTCGTTTCTTGCTGTAGACATGACTGAAGTCGGCAAGGAATTCCCAGTGTAACAAGGGCGGTGGTGGTGAATGATTCCTAAGAACCCTGGAAGTCAAGAGAAAGCAGTGCTTCAAGAGCAGCCTTGCCGGAGCGGATGTGCCCAGCTGAGCGTTGCCACGGCTGGCGACTTGCCTCATGAATGAGGTGAGGAACACCTGTACAGACTCATCACCAATGGTTTGTTCTATGAAGCTTGGGTCGGGAAGAGACAGGTGGGCCTCAGCAAGTGAGATCCACCCTCCCAAGGCAGCGTTCCAGTCGTCGATAGACAGCAATTCCTTCCAGGCCGCTGTGGGAAAAGGCGCAAACGGGGGAAGAGGTGTGGCCATGCTCGTGGAGGTTTCGGTGAACGGCAAAGCTGTGTGTTTTGAGGGCTCATGCAAGGCAAAGCAATTATGTCTCCGAAATGAAAAGAAAATGGATCGCGTCAAGTCCTTTTAAAAGCCCCGTTGCCTCTCGCCTTGCCCTGGAGACCGAGCATGTCATCCACTAAGAATTAGATGGTGGTCGTTCACCGGCTGACTCATCGGCGCAGTCATACTGACTGCTATCCCAGACTCAGATGCCCTGTACGCGCTAGGATCTGAGACTGGGATATAAGCGAAGCTATGCCTCCTCCGGACTAGCGCGACCACGCCGAGCAATTGCAGAATTCTTCGTCGCACATTTTCCGAATTCCACTCCTGCGCTTCCACACCGTCGTCAAACCACCACGCATCCGCAACCTTCATCACTTTGCCGCAACGCACAGTTCGAGTCGTGAAGGACATAACAGCTACCTCCCAACCCACCCACTCAACACCCCCAAACCACCACTCAAGATGTCTTACGAGAAGAAGGGCGGAGACTTCGAGGCTCCCGTACGTCCTGCCGCCGCGCCCCCTCTCAACTTTCCTCCTCCTGCTCCCCTCGTCGCGCGCGTGCACCTGCTAACCCACGCCTCCCAAACCAAACAGAAGACCCACAAGATCCGCATCACCCTGACCTCCCGCAAGGTCAAGTCCCTCGAGAAGGTGTGCTCCGAGCTGCTCGAGCGCGCCAAGTCCAAGGACCTGCCCGTCAAGGGCCCCGTGCGCCTGCCCACCAAGAACCTCAAGATCACCACCCGCAAGACCCCCTGTGGTGAGGGTTCCAAGACCTGGGACCTGTACGAGATGCGCATCCACAAGCGTTTGATTGAGTGCGTACCGCCGAAGCCCCTTCCGACGTGGCCACCGAGGTAGCAGAGCAAGAGGAGTTTGGAGAAAGAGAGAGAGCTAACGAACACCACCAAACAGCCTGACCGCCCCCACCGAGGTCGTCAAGCAGATCATCGTCAACATCGAGGCCGGCGTCGAGGTCGAGGTTACCATTGCTGCTTAAGTGCACGCAGTGGCGTTCATCTCAACCAAAGCCTACCACCACCATCACCATTACCGACATCGGCCTGGAACAAGCTCGACCCGCGAGGCAGGAAACGAAGGAAGACATGTGCGATCTTCTTCAGCGTGCCGGCTGGTGGTAGTACACATCCAACACACACTGACGTTTCGGTCGGTGTCTTTTCGCGGGGTAGCGCGGAGAAACAAATCAAAAAAATCGTCTGAACAAATACACTTGTGTTAGAAATGCTGTGACGTGTGATTGTGATGCTGCGATTTGCTTGCTTGCTTGCTTGCTTGCCTTGCCGCTGGTGCATCAGCGCAAGAGAAGTCGGTGCTGCGTGGCCCGCGCAGGACTCGCTGCTTTGGCGGGCAGCAAACGTGCCTCTGTTTGCTCGGTCGGAATCTCGTATCGGCGAATGTAGGAGGCACATTGCTTTGCATCAAACAGCTGCCACACAGGATCCCTGGTGAGGGTGCTGGATCTTGGCCCCTTGTGCAGCAGTTGGCGTATGGACTGGGGAATATCTGGGTAGCAGGAGGATGCCGTATATCGAAACACATGGTAGACACAAAGCCCTCTATTCCACGAAGAACCAGCGGACAATTTACGAGGTCCATTGCACACTCCAGTACCATCAAGCATAAGCACAGTCACGAGCAAGACAAGGGGCACAACGTCTATGGCACACCCACACAAGCTTTCAATTCTAAGCCTCAGGTATAGTACGTATGGCCAGGCATCATTCTCCTGCCTTACTTGCATCTTTTAATTCCGTCCATCCCCCCCCCCCCATGTGACAGTACCTGTAGCATTAAGACACATATCAAATCGAACCAGTCGCCATGCCGTGCCATGCCATGCCATATCTTGCAGTGTCCACAAAACACCAGAGAGGAGAAACAACGCCATTTATATGCGCCAGGGCTAGCCAGCTATGCGTCGATCAACTCCTTACGTTTTGCACAAATTCTATGCCATTCTATCCAGACCATGCATCATCATCTGGTCTGTCCTTCTTAGTGATCTCCTTTTGCCGTAAACGCCTCGGCTCGCCAGAGACTGATCTCTTGTCCTTTTTTGTATGTTTTGTTCTGTTTTGAATGGGTGGGTGCTGCCATAGAAGCTGATGCGCGGTATTCGAGGTGTGCGGCTGTTGGAGCTTCCTCCTGCTGCGTTACTAGGCCCATGCTCTGGCATTTGGTGCATTGTCGTTGATGGAGATGACCGGTCGTGCTGGAGACAAAGGTAAGCGTCGGAGAAGCCCATCGCTAACATCTTTCGCCTCTGCGCCGGGACATTGCGAATAATTTGGCGCGTTGTGTTGTCGTACATTGTGATTCGAATGGGAATAGTCGTAGTGCCCAATCCAAGACTAAATCCAGGCCAAGACACACGATCACACCTGGGCAGACACACACGCCGAAGGCGCAAACAGCACAGCAAGAACTCCCTCCTTCTCGCTCGCCTCAAAAGTCCCACCGAGTATTACCCCGCATCGGCGGCGCAAGCGGCATCCCGCCACCACCCCTAGCCGCAAGCGTGAACTTCCCACCATTCTGCGCAAACTGGGCCCACACGCCCTTCTCAGCCTCCGTGTACTCCCGCGCGGGCTCCGTGTCCTTGTAGAACGGCGGAGGGCCATCGGGGAACCAGATCTTACTGAAGGTGCCGTCGGGGTTGACGACGCACGGTGTGGGGATTTCGTCCGTGGGATTAAGCATGCGGTACGACACGGGACGGCCCTTCCAGGCGGTGAGCTGTCCAGTGGGGGCCTTGGTCGCGTAGCTCGTGTAGGGCGGGTGTTGTGAGGGTTGCCCCTGCTGCTGCTGCTGTTGCTGCGGCTGTTGCTGCTGGGCGGGTGCGAAGGGTGAGGGTGCCGCAGCGGCAAAGGGATTGCTCGCGGCGGGCTGCTGCTGGGCAGGTTGAGAGAAGGGGTTGCTCGCGGCAGGCTGCTGTTGTGTAGGTTGCGCAAAGGGGTTTGCGGCGGGTTTGGCAGGTTGGCCGAAGGGGTTGGAAGCAGCCGGGGCGTTATTCGTAGTAGAGAAACCATTTGCCGTAGGAGTGGGAGCAGCACTCATCGACACCTCGTTACTAGGAGGCTGGTTGAAGGGGTTGCTAGCGGCTGGCTGCTGCTGCGCGGGTTGTGAGAAAGGGTTCGCTGCGGGCTGCGCGGGTTGGGAGAATGGACTGGGGGCGGCCGCCGCATTATTGTTATTCGCGAATGCGCTGAAGGGAGACGCAGATGGTCCGGCACTATTGACAGCAGGCGCACCGAAAGGGTTGGGTTTCTGCCCGAGTTGGGAGGGTTGACCCCAAGGGCTTGGTTTCACGCCAATCTGAGAAGGTTGGCTGAAGGCGGATCCTTGGGCAGGCTGCGCAGCCTGGGCGAACGCTGGAGCGGCAAACGGGTTGGGCTTGGGACCGAGAGCAGATGGCTGAGCGAAACCGGCACCGGCACCGATCGTAGAAGGCTGGCCGAACGCATTTGGAGCGGGGCCGACTGTAGACGGCTGCAAGAAACCTGGAGTGCCGCTGCTGAAGGGATTGGACGCTGGGGCGGAAGGCTGTGCAAAGGGGTTGCCGAATGCAGAGGGAGCAGGAGCAGGAGCAGCAAAGCCAGTAGGACGCTTGCCGACGGAGAACTCTCCAGTCATGTTGTTGGTGATCAGATCAAGACGATTCGGGTGCTGGTGCAGGGCCTGCATAACGTAGTTGATAGCTGCGTCAGGGTTCCTGTAGGCAGTCTCGATCTTGTTCATTGCTTCTGCTCTGAGCATCTCGAAGTCACGGAGCTGGTACAAAAGTCAGTCAATGCCTCATGGGTAAAGGTAACAATAGGCAAGGCGTTGCAACTTACAGCTCCTTGCAGGTTGCCAGAGGCCTCGTTGACTATGGCGTGTAGGCGCATCTCTTCCGGCGACTGCTCCAGTTGACCTCCCCACAGTTGCTCCGGCGCCTCCTTGCCAGGACCATATGCGGAAAGAACCCATTGGGGACGCTCGACGCCGAGATCTTGCTGTATACTCTCGCGAGACAGGTAAAAGTCTGCGGCGGTGGTGCGGCGGTCTCGGTTGCCATTTTGCGCTTGCTGGGGGGCAAAAGCGTTGACGTTGCCCGGACCGTTGCCGCCGGGGTGCTCAAACTTGCAGCGAGCTGTGAATTGGGAGTTAGCTAGGTACGTCTCGATGTTCCATCTGGTCAGGTCCAAAGGCGTGTCAGAGTTCGTTCCCTCTGACATCCACTCGTCCAGCTCATAGTGGACTTTTCGCTCCATCCACGGGAGCATTTCGTGGATGCTGTATGCCGGCTTCTGGGTGAAAGCATGGCAGGAGAGCTGCATCGCGTCCTGGTCGTCGTCATGCTGCATCGCATCCTGGTACTCGTCACAGCAGCTATCCGGTACGGCCCAGACATCGATGTCCATTGAGTCATCATCGTCATATTCGCTTGTCGGGGTGTCGGGACTGGCTGCAAAACAGGAGGTCGCGCTCCTGGTGGGGGTGAAGACGGGTGGTGGAGGCGGCGAGCTCAGAGGCGAAGAGAGGAGCTTTGACGGCGTGGGAGAGAGGGAGGAGGCGGGTGAAGGCGCGGGGTGAGGAGCCGCGAAGACAGGAGCCGAGAAAAAAGAAGCCACGGAGAAGGTGGGAAGAGGAGTCGCAGAGAGAGGGACGGCAGCGTGGGCAGCCGGGACGAAAGGGGCCGAGCAGACGGACGCCGAAGGCACAGCAGGGACGGAAGCCGGCGATGGTGGCGGCGATGGAGGGAGAGGAGGGAGGGCGGAGAAGTTGATGGAGGCGATGGGGGCGGCGACACTCTTGGTCTTGTCCTCGTCCTTCTTCTCCGGAGCAGCAGCCAGCTTATCGGCGGCGGCGGTGGTGGTGGTGGTGGGAGGCGCGGCGGGTGCGATGTGCAGCTTCTTTGGCGCGTCGTAAAGACGCGCCGGCTCCTCGGCCTTTCTCTTCTGCTTCGTCGGCGGCGGGAGCCCAGGGCAGTCCCTCTTCTCGGCCTTTTTCTTGGGCGCCGGGGAAGGGGGCTGGGGCTCCCAGTAAAAGGGAGCCTTCCCCTTGCCCTTCTCCGCCGCGGTGAAGCGCCTCTCGCCATCGTCCTCCTCCTCGACGCTGGCCTTCTTGGCGGCTGGTGGCTGCGTGGGTTGGCCCTTGGCCAGGGCCGCGGCTCTCTTCTCGTCCTTGGCCGCCTTGGCCGCTTTGGCGGCGGCCAGGCGGGATTCTCTCTCCATGTCCTCGTCGTCGTTGTTGTCCTTCTTCAGCGAAGGGAGGCCCTTCGCTGCCCTGTCCAAGTCCAGCTTGGACAGCTTCGCCCGATCCAACCCCCCGTTCTCCTCCAGGTCGGGGGCTTTGGCCTTGCTGCCGCCAGGGGCTGCGACTTTGGTGTTCCCGTTGTGGGCCGGAACGGTCTTCTTGGTGATGAACAAGGCGCTGGCCTTGTTGGCGGCCTTCTTGGGAGGCATTGTGGTGTGGGTAGGTGGGTGGGTGACTGGTTGAGTGGTGAAAGGACGAAAAATAGGTAGCGTCTGGCTGGAGCGTTGTGGGGAGGGATTATTCGTTTGAGAAAAATAGTTGCGACGGCGCGTAGGCTTTTATAGTGAACGCGGATTGAGGAGCGTTATTGTGGTCGAGATTGTGCATTTATGGTGTTCTCCACCAGATTCCAGATATCCGTGGAAGGCTCCGGAATTTCATATCTGGTGATGCCATTGTTGCGCACACAATAGGCGCATTCCAGGGGGTAACCGGCGGCCATGGACCATGCGAAGTGGTAGAGACAACAGATGCGGGGCAGGACGTAGAACCAGACAGAAGTTGAAGGAGGACGTTCACGACGAATTCACCACCAGAGGGAGCATGAGATAGAATACAATACTTACAGCCAAATTTGCAGTTCCCCTGCTGCCAAAACTTGCACACCACCATGGTTTACGATCACAGGTATGAGAAATATGAAAGCGATGTTTTCATTTTGTCGCGAGGGCGGAAATGTTGTGAGATTGTGAGGTTGATGTCGGACGTCGAGATGCGGCTCAAAGTCGCGTCAATGTAGAAGTTCACGGTTGAGCCTTTGTCAGCATGCAGCGGCTCGCGTGGTGAGCAGGGGTTAGCGCTGTCGATAAGCTTATCGAACCTTATCGCGTGCCGAAGTACCCACACCACCCCTACTCACTTGCAACGACATGTCTTTGATCCTGTGCACTTTCATCTCGCGCAACGCAACAACAAAGGAGACGATTTTCGAAATTAAGGTCAGTCTCATTTGATACGTGTTCGCGCTCTCAATCCGACGCTGTGACTTATGTTCAAGGGCTTCGAGGACCAAGGTCGGTTGCACCAGTGTTAGATTCTCACATGCGAGCGCCGAGCTCATTGACATTCTCGCCAAATAGCAGAAGATCGATCGGTGGTCATCTCCTCCCGGGACGATAACTGCAATCCATTGTCCGTCTGAATATCGATCAGGCTGATGACGTAGGTCTGACATTGAGACTTGCAACTTCAAATTGTGGCCTCGATTCGATTTCGCTTGACTGCGAATCCAAAGACGACTACCCTTGGACCCTGCTGTGAAAAGAAGGTTTGCCTCCATATTCTGGCTTTCGTGGCCTGAAATAGGCAGGGACTTTTTTCGAGAAGAGTGAAAAGGCAAATTGAAACAGCTTCGAGGTTGTGGTCGACAATGTGGACCGATGTGCACCTACGAGTGACAAGGTCACGTCCATGGTCAGACCGGTATATTGGGTCGTACTAACGGATGCGCCCCTCCGCTGCTGCGATGCGGGTCTTCAAAATAATGACGGCGCGGCTGGTTTCAATAAGGCGTCTCACCAAGGTGCTGTTAAAATGGCGTTCCAGGATCGTCTGGTCGTTGTTTTGTATACGGTGATTCCAGTCGATACTGTGAGCATGGGACAGTTGGTCGTCAAGCGCACCTGACTTGACACAGATTTCTTACTAGAGGCCAAATGAAGTACGCATTTGTGTGTGTGAGGAAGAGAAACTAGTCTACACTATGGAAATGGATCTGGTGGTTGTGATAGCCAGTGTAGGTCTCAGGTCTTGAGAATCATTGGGTGAAGGTTTTATTTTGTGAAATTGTGAAGGTATTATCGAACTAGTGTCCGTCCTGCTCTCTCCATGTTGAGAACGCATATCCTCCATCGGCCACCTTCACGATGTTCTTTTTCAAGCAGCTGCGGTGACGGGCCACTGACGGTGATCACAGCGGCCTGGTTCGATCCGGTAAGTTGGGAGAAGAGTGCCTACTCGTCGCCTCTGCTCTCCGGTGGGAAGTTGGACGCGAAACCTCTCGTGCCCGCGAAAAACAAATTCAGGCTTCTACGAGAGCACGATAAAGAACACTTGATCCTTCTTCAAATCCTTGTGGATGGCGTCCACGGCGGCGTCCAGAACCTCCGCCTTTGCGCTGCTCTTGGCGTTGGTACGCAGACACCCCAGGCATAGTAGCTCTCGATGGGGATCTGCTCGGTGGCCTGGGTGGACTGGAAACTAGCGAGGTGGTTACAGCTCAATATTCCGTCCCTCGAAGCCTTCCATCTCGCAATGTCCAATGACATGTCATGATCGATGTCCTCCGCCATCTACTCATCTAGCTATTCCCAGTATATATGAGAACGGCGTCAGGAACGCGGTAGTCGGCGAACGGATGACCGCGTTCCTGGTGAGCATGAACGGAGGCGTATGCTGCGGACGACTCCGGAGGCGAAAAGAGAGGACTAGAAGGGCGGGAAGGGAGAAAGCAGAGTATATGTTGCCACGAACCGCAGCGCAGACATCTTGCTGGGCGTCTCACGAAGACACACCCGCTTTTCGGCCTTTTCTTGTGCACCGTGGGTGGAGGCAGCCTGCTAAGCTCAAACCGACGTCTGCTTCCCCTTTTTAATTAGGCGTGATGGAAGTTCAGAGGCGCAGCGCCGAAGTCCCCACGATTTGCGGTGGTCATTTGTGAGTGACGGCAGGGGTTTAAAGGGTGTAAGAAACAAAGAATGGTTATATCTAACCAAATTCCAAGGTTCAGAAGTGAACACCAAGATATAGAGGATACAGTTGCTAGGAAAACAGATATTTGTGCTGGGCATGCCCTCTACCGTTCGCGTGGAATGTGTTCCGAAAGGCATCTGATGTTCCGTTCCAATGTTGGTCCGGCAAAGCTGTTGATTTACCGATTTCTCCCCATCAAAACACTCAATACTTCACCTCCTCACAGAACGTCCCCCTCAACGGTAGACTCACATCCACCCCCCGCGTATCCTTCATGTGGCGATCAAAAGACTGCGTCGACAACTGCACCTTCTCAAACAGCGCCCGATCCAGTACCGGCGCCGCAGGCGGCCTCTCCCCCCTGCTCCGCGCCAGCGCAACCTCCTCGCTGTACTTATGATGCGCCAGGCTGCTCGCAATCTGGAACGCATTCCGGATCTGCCGCCCGTTCCAGCACCCGGACGACCTTGCGTTGTCCTCATAGTGCCGCGACGCAAAGTCCACGATGTCCGCCTCGCGCACCTGCAGTCCCGGCTGGCCCGTCATCTCCTGCCGCTGCGCCTCGATCTCCCGCAGCTTGGCGACGTTGAGGCGGAAGATCTCGCGCGTCTGCTCCTTGTCGAGCGGCGGGTAGTACAGCGACATGTGGATGCGCGACTTGAAGGCGTTGTCGATGGCGCCGACGCGGTTGGTGGTCAGGAACAGGATGCCGTTGTAGTACTCGAGCACGCGCAGGAACACCGACACCAGCGCGTTGCGCTTCATGTCGGCGTGCGACCGCTGCGAGAGGAACACGTCCGCCTCGTCGAGGAGCAGCACGCAGTCCCACATGTGCGCGAGCCGGAACATGTTGGTCAGCGAGCGCTCGACTTCCGCCGGCGACAGGCCCAGGTCACCGCAGGTCACGACGAAGAGGGGCTTCTGGTTTTCCATGGCCACGGCTTCCGCGGTCGCTGTCTTGCCCACGCCCGGCACGCCGTGGAGGAGCACGACCAGCCCGCGGCCTTTGCCCTGGATGAGGTCCTGGCTAGGCCCCTCTGTGCCGCGGTCGACGTACTTGCGCTCGATGGTCTTCTTCTCAAAGTGCGAGGCGACGAGGCCGCGGACAATGTCTTTGTAGTCCTGGAGGATGCGGAGATTCTCAAACACCCCCTGCTCCCGGCGCACAGGCAGAAGATGGTTGAGGTTGATGGCCACGAATCTGCGCTCCCTCAGCACATACGCAAACATGCGCTTGGGCAGCAGCACGAGGTCTTCCTCGCGGAGGACCGTCTTGGAGCTGGACGCGCCGCGGTTCGCCTGCGACGTGCCGTTGGCGCGCTGGCGGAGGAAGTCATCCACGGTGACGTTCTCGAGGCGCTGGCGCATCTCGATACCATCGCTCAGCTGGACGATCTCATCTTGCTCAAAGGCGAGCTTGGAGCGGGACCCGTGCTGCCACTGCTGGATCTTCATCTCGTCGTCTTGCACGCGGCATTGGATGGACTTGGCGACGTTCGGCCACCAGAATGTTGGGCGCCACTGGGAGTTGCGCTGGAAGGCCTCGTTCAGGTCGATGATCACGTCGCTCTCGACGTAGTCGGCGTGCCGCCACAGGACTCCGTCCTCGTTGCAGAGGATGTCCGCGTCCGGATCGTCGTAGTCGTGCGGGTCGTGAGGTGGATTGCGGGTGAGTGTCCATGCATTGTAGGCTTGGTGTCTTTCCTTGGGCATGAGATACTTGACAAAGTTGGAGCCATGCTTCTGGCACGAGGCCAAGATCTGCTGGTAATTCTCGGCATAACGTAGCGGGAAAAAATCGAGGGATTCGATGGAGCGCTCTCCCGGGAAGGCGTCAACATAGAACTTGTGGCGCACGGCGCCAAATTGGGACCCATCGTGGTCGATATAGTAGGCGCACACTGCAACCTTATACATGTTGTGATCATTGCATTTGCCTCGGAAATCGTCCACCCACGCCCAACCGCTCTTGGGGTATGAGATATCAGGTTCCGGGCTCTTCACCTGGTAGACCCTCCACAATTCGTGGTATCTGCCTGAATGTTCTCCGCTGGTAGGCATCTGGATCACGTCGCCGACGCGGAATAGGGCCCACAGGTCTTCATATCGCACAGTCTGGGCAGAAGACCCGTCGTACTGTGTGTAGATGGGCATGACTTCGTTATCGACAAACTCCACATAGCAGCGCATGTCGCGGAGAGCCTCGACGCAGTCCATGAGCAGCTCTTGCTCTTCGGCGTTTGAGTTGACGGATTTGAGGGATTCGCTGTCTCCCTCAACCTCATCTTCGTCGTCATTATCACTGTCCTTCGAGACGTGGTCATCCTGCTCGGAGAAATGGACGGTTGGCAGATCCTCATTGGGCGTCACGACCGAGCCTTCGGACTGGTCATCCTCGAGGCTCTCGATGTCACCCCACTTCTCCTCCAGAGACGCCAGGATCTCCTTCATCTTGGGTTGGAAGTAGATGAGAGGTTTGAAGGGACGCATGAAAGTCCTAGGGGTGGACCGTCTCTCCGTTTCACCCATCAGGGAGGTGATGTGACCCAGAACACCCTGAGACCTGTTGCGCGTTAGCCATATATTGACAGGGTAAAGTTAAGGCTGCTCGTATTATCCTCAAAGGATCACCAAGATGAACTCACTGGATCCGAACACGTTGCATATAAGCATCTTGCAACTGCAGCGCGTTGACATTGAACTTGCTGTCGCTCCTTCTAGCATCGTCATCAAGTCCCTTCTTCGACCGCCTCGCAGACGACAGCTCATCTCCATACTCGCTGCCCGCATATCCGCCATACATGGCCGAGTACTTGCTGCGAGTGCGCGCCTGGTCCTCTTTACGACGAGAGGTCTGCTCATGGCGGATCTGCGCCTGCAGGTTCGGTGTCGCGTACAACACCTCCACGGCGTAGTCGGGCTCGCCCAGCTCGTGAAACCGGTTCTTGAAAGCCTCGAAGTTGGTGACCCGGCGCACCTCGGGGATCTTGGGCTGCCACTTGGCGTTCGTGCGGCGGCGCTCTTCGAGAATGTGCTCGCGCCGCTCGGCCTCTTCTTTGGCGGCTTGCATAGCTGCGTGCTCGGCGTTGGAGCGGCGTGGGCCTGGCCTATTCTCGCCGCCCCAGTTGGAGGATAAGGTGCGGTTGGCCATGTTCTTTTGGCCGAAACCTCCGCGTCTGCCGCGGGTAGACATGGTGATGGTGGTAGAGATTGAGTGATGTGCGTAGGGGACAGTGAGAGTGATGATGAGTAATTCTTGACCAGCAGAATTACACCAGCAAAGTAATGCAAGCTCAACCTGGGTGATATGAATATTGAGGATGGAGATAAAGAGAAATGTGTGCGAGGCGAACATAGGTGCAAGCACACCTTTTTAACACTGACCTGATTGCTGGGCAATCCGCTAACACCAGGCTGCCGTCCCGTAGCGTGCCCAGAATGCAATCCTTCCATGAAATCATTCTGTATCATTACCACGTACAGATCAGGATGTGATGGTGCACAACTTTGCAGAGCCTCGCAACAACTCACCTCGCATATGAGCATTGCACAGATCGCAGGCAGCAGCAGCTCCGCCACATGTTGTGGACCTGCTTGGCACCTACTTAGTATCTATGGCTTCTGCCCAGGTGCGCACAAAGTGCCCAGATGTCGACGTATCGGCCAGTGAGTCACCCACCGCTATGCTGGAAGGCCACTGTATCCCTTCGTTTCGTGCTTATGCAGTCAGCTTCTCATATCGCGAATCAAAAGAAGACACATTGTGGATGCCTGCTGCTGTTCGCTGCTGCCGCCTGTTGCTAGCGCTGTGCGCCAGGCCAGCCACCGCCAGCTAAAGGAAACTCTAATCTGGAGGAGCACTGATAGACAGATTGCGGTCACTGTTGTTGATTAGACATGTTTGGTAGTATTGATGGATAAGTTGTGTTTCGGTTTAACCTTCCGGGCATATCTGTCTCGGGCAAACAAGTCCACAAGAATGTCTGTTGGTCCCTCGTAT
This sequence comes from Ophiognomonia clavigignenti-juglandacearum, assembly GCA_003671545.1. Taxonomy (NCBI): domain Eukaryota; kingdom Fungi; phylum Ascomycota; class Sordariomycetes; order Diaporthales; family Gnomoniaceae; genus Ophiognomonia; species Ophiognomonia clavigignenti-juglandacearum. The sequence goes on along the minus strand of PYFS01000243.1, from coordinate 57,337 downwards.
AGGTCGTCGGGCGTAGGAAATGTTTAGGGATATATTCAGCAGTCAGTAAGACCTGCACTGGGCCGTAGCCAGCCATCTTATCAGAGCCCACCACCACATCGCCGCGACCAGTGCTCACGAAAGCGTCGCGCTGACCATCGGGATGAAACTTTCCTCCATATACGTCGGATTTCGCCAGTCACTCCAGTCATGGTTCAGCAGTCCCCAAGTCTCCTCGTAGTCCTGCGTCCCACTCCGAATATAATAACTCCCCGCCAGCACCCAGATCATCCAGCCCGCGCCCGACGCAGGCACCCACTCGGCGATACACTGCGTGTACGGCTTCAACCACGTCGTGTTATCATTCAGCGCAAAGCCCCACTCCGTCAACACCACGGGGAAATGGTTTACATCCGGGTCACCCGTATTCAACGCCTCGAACCCATTGTTGATTAGACTCCCCTCGAGCGAGGCGCAGTTCGCGACGGAGTTGGCGTAGGTGTGCAGCTCGAGCACGATCTTATCGGCCGGGAAATCGGCGTAGGAGAAGGTGCCGTTTCCTGGGGTGAGAGTGGCGGACTTGTCGACGACGGGCGTGAGATAGGTGTCGAAGTCGAGCCCGGAGAGGAAGATCAGCGGGTCCGGGTTAACGGCGGAGATGGCGGATGCGCCGGCGCGCACGTAGGTGTACCAGGATTCCCAGTTGTAGGTTGCGTCGGCGAGCGTGGTGTTTGTGGGCTTGCGGGGCTCGTTGCGGAGGGCCAATGATGTTAGGGCGGGCCAGGATTTTACCTAGGGGTTTTGTAAGTATGAAGTATCGTGAGAATGGTGAGGGTGAGGAAGAAAGGTTCCCATACGTGATCAGCCATATAGGCCAGTCCGCGTGTCCAGTTCGCGATGGAGAAGTAGGTATCACCCCACCAGGCGTTGCCGTCGTCAGTACTGCAGCACCATGTCCCCTGGGAGATGTGGTTGTCTAGATGGACGTAGATCTCGTTTGCATAGAGCTCTGCAGCGATGGCGTCAAATACCTGCGTGTGGGTAGAAATTGTCAGCACAGACGCGATATTGGGGTCGTTCATAGCCGCGGAAACTTCATCCTCTTTATCACTGACCTCCAATCTCGTGATATCCTCATCAAACGTAGGATTCGCCGCCAGCACCTCCTGGAACACAGCCGTCCCGTTCGTCTCGCCCAACGCATTGACAAACGCCGTCAAGACCGGAATATCGACACCATCGTTGTCGTAGATCTGGTCTATCATCTCAATGGCATACGTCAGGCGGACTGTATTAATCCCCGTTTCTGTGAGTTTGGCCACGATGTTGGCAATGGATTGGTACTGCAGTCCCTCCGGAATCATCACGTCTGCTGCCCCCGGCCAGTTGGCTCCGGCGTACGTGACCACGTTCCCGGAGGCGTCGATGATGGAGGAGCCGGAGGTGGTGAGGGGCCCGTTGGGCCAGGATGCGGCTGTTGCTAGGCCAAAGAGGCCGGCTGCCGATAATGAGGACTTCATCGTGACTTCCGAAGGGTGCAAGGAATCAGCAGCCTGAAAATGTCGCGGTGAAGAATGGGACTGGCAGCGTCCGTGACAGACGTGATCAGTACCCGGGCACCACTGGTATTTAAAATGAGCCCGCAATACCAAGGCGTGGTCAAATTTGGAGCACAAAGTCAACATGTGACGACACTCGTCCACCTGCCAGCATGGTCCCCTCCTAGGGCCGTACCATAGAATTGGGCAGGAAACCCGGGAATGCCCCAGATGCTGCAAACTATGGGTAGCATTCGCGGTCCCAACCGAGAAGATCGACGAGTTGCAGCAGCACCCGGACGGACCAACATACTGCAATGAGCTGCATGCGTGCGATCCATGGTCACGATGTGGTGTCGAGGGGTTGCTGCTCGTGCTTGAAGTGGAGTCGCAAACTATAAGCGCCGGTGTCTGCTTGCCCGAGGAGGGTTGTGGCCTGTTCTTTCTTCAATTAGCGATTCAGGTCACAGCAGAAGTTATATAAAGCTGATCTAGATCCTCCTACCATGTAAATGGTACGGCATCATATCGATGGCGAGGGCCCGAGTATTCACCTGTAATGTAGGTAATATCATCAAAATGTTGCCGGGGGCATGGCCCCAGCGCACCGCTTCAGCGCGGGCGACAAGTTGGGGATCAACTGTCAAAGGTTCATTCCCCGCAGATCACCCGCTGACAATGACAAGGATCCCCAGTTAATCTCCTTCTAGCCAGGGGTCCTCGTGAAGTGGATAGCTTCGGCATTGGCTTCCATGTTGGCCTGACTCTGGGACTGTGTGAGCTTCATTCTGACTGGAGCGCAAATCGAGGGTTGAATCCCATGCTGAGTTTGTTTCTTGGCCGCTGTGAGTGAAGCATAAGTAATTACGCCGAGCCATGGTCAACAGCTTGTTCTGGCAAGCTATGCGGATGCCTGGTCAATACGGATAATTGCACTGGCAGACTGGGGAAGCCTAGGCATCAGCTGATGAACTTGATGGTTGACCAATGCTACGGTCTACCAAAGACACCTTCCTAGGTAGGTAGGCATTACAAGATACAGCATGACCCCACTCAAAAACTCTCCCTCTTCCGAAAGTCCACCATAACACCCTCCTTCCAGCTCGTGAACGTATCCACTAGCTGCATCTCCCCGGCCCGATCTCGGCCCCACTCCGCGCCCGGCCTGCCTCCCTCCGCAGCATCAACCACTCCGACCGCCGTCCGCACCTCATACAACCACAACATCCGCGCCAGCGTAATCGACATCTCCACATACGCCAGCCCCTTCCCGATACAACCCCTCGGCCCGACACTAAACGGACAGAACGCACTCTGCGCAACCGCCACCTGCCCCTCCGACACTTCCACCACCCCACCGGCCGCCGTAGCCATCTCCGAGCCCGCAATCCACCGCTCCGGCGCAAACCGGAACGGCTGCGGGAAATACGCCTCGTTGTGGTGAATAGCATAGTGCGGCACGCCCACGACCGTGCCCGCCGGCACCGCGTACCCATCGACCGTCATCCCGCCCGCCAACACCTCCCTCGGCACGATCCCGCCCACCGACGGGCTCAGCCTCATCGCCTCGTCGACACACGCCCTCAAGTACACACACCCCGCGAGCGCAGCGCCCTGCCGGATCTCCTCGACATCCGCAAACCGCGCGCGCACCTCCGCGCCGACCTTGGCGAGCGCCGCGGGCGAGCGCACGAGGTAGAACAGCGTCGCGGCGAGCGCGGTGGAGGTGGTGTCGCTGCCCGCGATAATGAGCAGGTTCGACTCGCCCCAGAGCTCTGGCGTGGAGAAGCCGAGGCCCGTTTCCGGGTCGCGCGCCTTGAGCAGGTGGTAGAAGAAGTCGCGGCGGTCGGTCTCGTCGCCCAGCTTGGTGCGCTCGGCGAGCTGTGCGCGAGAGTAGGCCATGTAGCGGGCACGGCCGGCCGCGATGTTGGGGAAGAGGAGGCGGTCGAGGGAGAGGGTGTTGAGGATGGGCATGGTGCCGCACTGGTAGGTATTTGTTAGCTTTTTGTGATCTTGCTTGTCCTGCGGATGCTAGTGATGACTTACGATCAAGTGTCTGTGCGCTGCGGTGCTGACCAGGTCGATGGCAAAGCGGTTGTCCTCTTTCTCGAGCATGTGGAACGCCTTGCCGAAGCACAAGTCTCCCAGAATATCCATCGACAACCAGCTGAACCAGTCACTCATACACTTGGGACTCGTCCACTGCGCGCCCTTCTCGGCCGCACCCACCCTCAGCCCGTTCCCAATACCCTCACAGAACGTCCGCACATTCGCCAGGATATATCTCTCCATCTCCTTGATAGCACTATCACTAAACGCATGCGCCATGACGCGCCGCTTGCGCGCGTGCAGGGTGCGGTCGCGGCAGTTGTGCGTGTTGGGCGCCGGGTGCACGAAGGCATCGTAGAACTGGGCCTTGCGCACGTTGGACTTGAAGCCATAGATGTCCTTGAGGGAGGACGCGGTGTTGAAGGAAAGGGCGTTGGGGCCGAAGCGCACTACGGGTCCGTATTTCTGGTGCAGGCGCCAGAGCTCGAGGTGCCGGTCGCCGCGGTAGGAGTGCCAGAGTTGGTGGAGGTCTGTGATTTTGGCGAGGAAAGGACCGGGATGGCTGGAGAGGGGGTGGAGGAAGAGCCTGTAGAAAAGGACGCACGATATCTGTCATCGAGGTCAGCAACTAGCTCCTATGTTGATGTTTGTTGTTATTCTCACATATACAGCGCCGGCCCCAAATAAAACACCAGCCCAGCCAAAGATGGTGAAGTGAAGGAAGGATGTGCCTGCCATGGCTGCTTGTGAATAGGTTATGTCGTCGACCGCACGCTTTGATATGGATACTTTGCTCGAAGGCCTATAATGGCATGATCACGTAATGAGTTCGATAAAGGAAATTGAGGAACTTGAACAACACGAAAATAAAACATCGCAAGTTCGAACAGCTGGAGGTCGTTGGTTCCTTTTCATTGTCGACTAAAGCGGCTCGGTTGGACGCGGGACAAGTCGTCTCACACGCGAACAACCTGTTCAGCGTGGAACTGGTGCCGTTTTCCGCTGCTGGGCACTTTTGCGAAGCCGAGGGGCCCCTGGCAAGAGCCTGTCCATCAGCCGCGACATTCCTCTTCAGGCAAGGCGCCTGGAATCAGTCGGTCTAGTCTGGGTAACTGTGCCACTTGGCAGGAGACGGCGAGTCGAGCTTGGAGATATGTATTGGGAAGGTCATCTGACCTGCTGAACAGAGGTGATGCAAAGGCAAAACGACTTGCAGGAATATCATCATGGTGTCGTCTTGGATGTGTCGGTCTGCATTGAGGTTCCACTAGGAATCTGGGAAATTGTGGAGATCTGGTACCCGAAATCCGGGGAAGTTCCAGCGCGGCTGCGCGGACGACGGCGTGTATCTGCAGGTATAATGCTTGCTAAAAACACTTGAGAGACTGGGATTTGACGATGTCCAGACAAAGCGTCGTTTTTTTTGTGCATCAATTTGAGGAGCATGTTAGTGTTCATTCCAAGGTTGTGCGGCGACGCGGCCGCAACCTACTTACTAGGTAGGTATAACATTATCTCGGGACAGTCAAGTCAAGCCCAGTGGGTATCATGTTCTGGAAATGAGATAACTCTAAACCGCGTCGAGTGGAGCCAAAGTCAAACGCGCCCCAACATCAACGACATCAAATCTTGTCACATCATCCTTTCGCTCACCTTCAATGGTTGGACAGCATCAGCATGCCGCTTAAACGGAAATCGACCCGGTTCTCCAAGCCCAAGACTCTCCCTTCTCTCGTCACCTTCGACGACGAAGGCGACCTGCGTCTTGTAGTGGGAGAGGGCAAGGCCAAGCGGACCTTCGTCGTCTGCTCTCGGGCGGTGGCCCGAGCCTCCAAAGTCTTTAAAGTGATGCTCTACGGATCCTTTGCAGAGTCTAATGCCCGACGACGGATGGACCCGGACTGGACAGTGGAGCTGCCGGAAGATGATCCACACGCGCTGGCGACCATTCTCCATATCGTGCATGGCCCCTTCAACACTGTGCCGACCACCGTCACCAGGGACGAGCTGTACCAGATTTGTATCTTCACGGACAAGTACGATATGACGAGTGTTTTGCAACCTTGGGCGAAGAAATGGTTAGAGCCTTCCGTCTCAGTGAAACTAGGGGATAAACAGGGAGATGAGGCTTGGATATGGATCGCCTGGGAACTGGGCAGTCAACACCTTTTTATTCGCGCTGTGGAATGGCTAGCGAAGAATTGCTGGCTCAGCACGACGTTAGGATTGATGTCTCCACAGGGTGTTGCGATAGATGATGACATCTACCTCGCAAATGTGGACGTTCTAGGTATTCCGCCCCTTCTCGGAGTGAACCCCACTTGAGCATGCATTATCACCTCCCTGGGTCGAGGCCTCCCTAAAGCAAGCCACGTATCATTCGTATAATCCGAGATTCAGAAAAATGCTAACTTTGAGCAGGCCTTGTCACGGAGATCAGAGATCGCTATATCGGGAAAATGATCGCTCTAGTGCAACGATCGATTGACGACCTCATTGAACACAGGTTTTCAGAAGAACGAGCGAAAGCATCAGGCAAAGATTCCAGATCGACAGCTGGAGTTCGAGAGTCCGAAACTTTTTATCTTGGAAGCATCCTAAAGGCGCTTCTTAAGCATGGGCTATATCCCTTGCCGCGTCGAGGGGACTATATCAAAAGCATGAGCTCATGCTCCAGCGACTTTTGTGCAGCTTTGCGGATCATGGAGCAACCGTCCAACATTTCCATCGCGCCACGCTTCCCGATGGATGTCGTCATGCAGCACTTGAGATCTTACACCGAACGCACTATTGTCTCTCTCACAGAGGCGCAGCAGAAACATCTGTCTGAGCAAGCTACCAAGAGCGGAGTGGAGCGGGAGGATGTTCTTGTTGGCGGTAGATGATGGGGAAACATCCGCAATGAGGCTAAAGACCTGAGGACTCGACAGCTCGAAACTCGAGGTCATGGCCATCCCCATTCGTAATTTCGACAGGTGCCTGGTGCAGAATAACAGACCAAATCAAGCTACAAGCACGATAACCTGGATGGTGAGCAAGACTTGCACAATCGTCCTGCTTCCCGAACCGCTCCCGTCCCAACCGTCGATTACCGACGAGCAGTCGCCCGTCCCTACCGCGAGGATCAATCGCTTTCTCAAGCTGAACACTGACGAAGGTAGCGAGCACACCTGGCTTTCGATGCCGGTTACATCAGACGAAGCTGGAGGTATGTGTTACCCAGTACGAGGCGCTGGGTTATGTGTGCGGCCTGCAAAACTGTCGTAAGCAGGGTCTGGAAATTGCAGGCTTTCTAAGAATGATATGACATTTCGTCAAGTCGTGTCGTGAATTCGTGGGCAAACTTAGACTGATACGCACACACTCTGAATCAACTTGTCGGCAGTGGTCAGTTCCCACTACTGGCCTGCTGGCGAGCTGCCTGGGCCTAGAGTTCTAGCAACGCCCAGGGCTCTCAAGAGCCATTTTTGAAACCGCCACCCTCGGTTGTGGCCCAAGTCAGCCCTTAGATTGCCCCTACTGAACCGTGTGATAGACATCTGCTCCAGCTCGCGGTCCATATCGTACTGTCCATCCTGTCATACACAAATGTGCTCTCCGATGATAAGTATCAACCTCTATCGAATCTGTTCCCGGCCGCTACCAGATCCTCCAGATTTCGTCGAATACACCTGTGCGAGCGGATCGATTATGTCAATCAACCACCGGCGGGTAAATTTGTGACCACGCTGACGTTTTCCATGAGCAATACTTAGGTCGTAAGAGCGCTGACTTCACACAGTGAAACCTGTGGAGTGATTTATAACGGTCTGGCCGGTTCCACACACAACCTTCCGTTTGAACAAAAGTCGACAACTTACCAGCTTATCCCGGAACTTCACCAACACGGCAGGAAAAACTATTCTGGAACCCACTGAGCAGCGAAACTGCTCCGGTCTCGTGTTATCGACACATTCCATCCTCTACAAGCTTCACGTCAACTTACGTTGTCTCTAAAGATGGTCTTGTCCCTCCGTGCTTTCGCCAGCTTCATGCCTTCATGCTGTGCCTCTTCCTACTCTCCTGGTCCGCCAACTGTCTCTCTCTCGACGATACTCAGGCCGCTCCTGCCACCGCTCTCTACAACACTCAGCTTCCGGCTCTCGATGGCGACAACAGCCCAAGTAGCATCGGATCCGCCAAGTACCACGTATGGACCTTTCCTAACCAGCTTTGGTGTGGAGTCAGGATCTTCATTGGCGAGCCAACCGAGCTCAACAACCACGCCACACACATCACTGGCACCTGGCCTCTAGTCAAACCCACCTGGCGCACAGACGCCTGTAACGAGAACGACCCCAGCATCCACCAGCACATGTCGCAGTGGCTCGGAATAGGTGGCTCTGATCTGGATGGCCCTCCTCACTCTGGCCCGACCTTCCTCCAGACATACAATGGGAACTCCAGTCTCGGAGTGTGGGCTGGAACAAAACAGGACGTAAGAATAAATTACAGTTCGAAATCATGTTCCTTTGACATTTGCCTTGTGCTATCTTCTGACATAATAATACTTGGCTAGATTTGGGTCGCATCTGACGGAGAGATTCACGGACAAATTCAATTCGCGGTCCAGGTGAGCAACTGGACCTCTCAAGGCGACGAGATAATCACTAATGTGACTGGTAAGTCTCTGTTTGACCTCGCACGGGTCAGATTCGCAGACCAAAGTCAAACAGAACATACTGAATACTGACGAGACAAACAGCCGTGTGGGACGATGTCGTCCGAATGACTATCACCGTGACCTCCAATGTCACTGCCCATGTGAAAGTGATAAGTCTTTCTCTAATATATCGAGGCGGAACATAACAACTGAGCACATGTGACTATTTATAGGGAAATCGACAATCTCACTTCAGGTAAGTACACCACCGTACCCATCTACGCGCCCAGGACAGGCAACCGGACTTTCTGCGGCAAAGACGCCATGTGGGCCATCCAGAACGAGCCCGTTCTTGCTTCTGACGACAACGCACAGGGTTTCGCCCGCTTTCCAGCCACGTATATGGATAACGCCTTTATCGAGACGGCTGAGGGTGTCAAGATCGGAATGAACGGCTCGGACGGCGGGGGCTGGGACCGCCAGTTTCTCGAGATCGTTAACGAGACGGTGCAGGCTGCACGAACGTCAGACAGCTTTGCACTGCGAGCATTTTCAACGATACGACGATCAATTTCACTTCGGTGGATGAGATTTTGTGCATGTATTGCTACCCAGAGCCTCCGAGGCTCGAGGTCTGAACCGGCTACTAATGCGTCAGCGCTCAGGGTTAGTACCTAAGTAGGTAAGGAGCTATTAGTTGCGAGGGACTAGCAATATCTACGATATAGCCAGAAGAACATACCTGAATATGGACATTCCTACGACCGATTTCTCCAGGCACTTGAAAGGAAACAAGCCAGGTTCTCGCAGGGAGTTGACAGGTGCCAGAGGTTATGTAAATTCCGCCCCGATGTCGACATTCATAAGATTAGTACCATTCGTGTCGGCCCGCGACGTAGAGTACGATAAGGAAATCTGCGAGCTTGTGGGCGGAGAAATCAACGAGTTCAAGACCGACTGAATATTGAACGACGTTGGCGACAGGGATCCACTGCGTATACGCAAGGGTGCCAGGGGCTCGACTGATGCTCGGCATCCAGCAGGAAATCCTTTCTAAGGTCGCAGTAGACCTTTACATTCAATTGTATATGTCTACGCTGCTGAGAAAATGCTCAAGGAGGCGGCACGTATCTCACATTGCGCATAGCTATGATGAGGTTGTTCAGCCGAAATTCAACATTTGTGCGCGTCACTCCCTCCGTTTCAATCCGTTCCTGTACGGCGCCCCATATCAATATCCGTTTCAACTTCCGTTTCAGTAGAGCACCAACTCCATCCAAAACTCAGCGCGCGTATACACACCACACCAAAACTCACACCCAAGCCGTGCCCTCCATAGACACCCCAAGCAAAATGGCCAAGCGTAAAGCTCCGACAGATGACGCGGAACTGCCGCGTCGGTCGACACGCGCGCGCACATCCACGTCTCGCGCCTCTCCCACCGCGCCCGCTGTCTCAAAGCCCGACAAGGACGACAAGAAGACCGCAGCAGCGGCGGCGACGACGGAGTCAGCCGAGGCTAAGAAGCAGACACCGGTGAAGAAGGTGACGAAGGAGAAGAAGAGCAAAGCTGCTGCTCCTGCTGCGGTGGAGGAGGAGAGACCCGCGGCGAATGGCGAGGGGCGGCAGTACTGGCTGATGAAGGCGGAGCCCGAGACGCGGTTTGAGAACGGCTTGGACGTATCGTTCTCGATTGATGATTTGGCGGCGAAGAAGGAGCCTGAGCCTTGGGATGGTAGGTTTTGCATTTCTTTTGCCTGCGGGCTTCCCACTTTAGTGGACAAGGTGCGCTCGTTAAACAGGGACAGATGCTGACTGACTGTGGTAATACAGGAATTCGGAACTACGTGGGTATGTTTCTAAGCCGATCACTTACTGACCGCGGCACTTTCGTGCAAGACTCTGTCTCAGGGTCGTGATGGTGCTGATATGTCTTGACTGGCAGCACGCAACAACCTCCGCGCAATGAAGAAAGGCGACCTTGCCTTCTTCTGGCACTCGAACTGCAAGGAACCGGGTCTCGTCGGCACAATGGAGATTGTGCAGGAGCACAGCCCTGACTGTATGCAAATCGTCCCCTCATCCGCAGTCCTTATCCTCTTCCCAAACACGATATCCCCTCCGCTCTCCTCCTCTCACTTTTCCCCTGGCCTTCTCACTCCCGTGCTGAGTGACTGACTGCCTACAACCAAAAAGTATCCGCCAGCGATCCAAAATCCGCCTACTACGACCCGAAGCCCACGACGGCCACCGGCGAGCCGAAGTGGAGCGTGGTGCATGTTGAGTTCCGCCGCAAGTTCACGGCGCCGGTCACGTTGAAGGAGTTGAAGCAGCATGTGGATGGGGCGTTGGCGGAGATGCAGATGTTGAAGCAGAGCCGGTTGAGTGTTAGCCGGGTTAGCGCGGAGGAGTGGGAGTTTTTGATGGGCTTGGTCGAGGAGAAGGGAAAGGCGTAGTGAGGTCGCCCCTGGAGTGGGCTCCTACTCCGAAAAAACTATGCCCAGATATATGCTCAGTCAGAAAAGGTGAATAAATATGGGTATTGGCGTGGCAGACACGGCTGGTGCCATTTGACCCGCCAGGGAGGGCTAACAGGCTTTTTCAGCCTCGCTTGTGTATTGCCTTTTAATATGTAGATATAGACGGCTCTTGTTGAATTGGTAATCTTGCCTCAAGGCTTCTCCAACTTGTGCTTTGTGTGCTCCAACACCGTCCTGAGACCATCTTCCAGATCCTCCCTGGCAAGGTAAGGCTCTATCAAGGCCACGATCTTCGTGACCAGCTTGGTTTTGTTCGCCGCAATGTCCTGCGATCCAACCTGCGTCTTGATTCTCGCCAACACCTCGCGCAATGCCCGTGGGAACTCGGCCGTAGTGACATCCGCGCCTATGAGTGGTTGTCTTATAACACACAAGCATGTCGAGGGGTGCTTGGGGAAGTCTTCTGCCATTGTGTCCAGGAGGTGTTCGATGATGATTGCCTGCGCCGCGACCTTGGTGAATTTAGCGAACATATCGAAGAAAGCCTCGCCGGAGGGGCCGTTCCAGAAGTGTTGTTTTCGTGCGGCGTCGAGAATGGCTCGGGGAATGGCGCCCTCCAGGGCGGGACTTTTCTCGAGCTTCTTCAGATTGTCCTCTTCGAACACTTTTGTGACCTTCTCAGCGTGAGTCGCAGCCAGCGGATCTTCCGGCAGCATGAGCTCCCCATCGCCGCCATCACCAAACTCGTCTTCATCCTCATCCTTGTCGAACATCAGCACATCGCCCTCCTGCACAGCATGCTCCGCCAACGAGCCCTCATGGCCCTTCTTTCCACCCGCCGCAGTGTTCTTGCTCTTTCTCTCCATCTTGCCGAGCCACTCCATCTCCACCCTTGCATACTCGACCCACAGCTCCGCAGTCGCATTACAAAATCGACACCCCCTCATGAACAAACCCCTCGCACCCTCCATATCGCCATCCGCAACCGCGCGCCGCCCGGCCTGCACCCACAGCGACACCGCCATGGGATGCAGACGCAACGCCCTCGTGACAATCCGCCGCCAGCGCTTGGTGGCCTTGACCGAGGCCGCGTACGCGAGGTAGTCCTGCCAGAGCGCCAGGGAGCCCGGGTGGCGCAGGACGCCGCGCTCGTAGATGTTGAAGACGCGGGCGTTGGAGGCGTGCGAGGTCGACGAGTGCTTGCCGATCTTCTTGCGGGCGCAGCGCTTGGCGCGCAGGCGGTCGAGTGAGATCTCCCACGCGACGTAGGATTGGAAGTGCCCGGGGGTGCTGCCGGGACCGAGGACGAGGTGTTCGTGGGAGGTACGTTTGGATACCAAGGTTCGGATTTCGTCCTGGAGGGGTGGTAAGAGATGATTAGTCTGGAGAAGTCCCTCGAAGACAACGTTTGGTGACTGGAGAGGATGCTCACTTTCGAGAAGATCTCTCTTTCTTCAAACTCCCGCAACTGGGGCACTGCCCGCTCCAGGTGGAAACGGGCCTTTTCTGCGACGTTGGACATGTCGAATAGTCGCTCGCTAGATGTGAGGTTGGTACGGGACGTGTGGGTAGGCGATTGTGTTGGTGTTGTGCTGGGTGATGCCCTGGATGTGAAATTCGGTCAATGTCGATATGGAAAAGTTGCTGCGTCTTTGGAACTTTTTAGTGGGGTCAATGGTGGCTGGGAACCCCTGTGTAGTATCCGCATTGCCTAGGACCTCATCAGCAAGTCAAGCGTCTTGTCCCCTGAGCTAGCACATCACCAACGACGAATGTAAATTGTCTCATAATCATGTGAATCATAAACGGTCAACAGATAATGTCTTTTCCGACTCTTTCGAGCAATACAATGTGTATGATGTGGACTTGTGGAAGGTGCATCTAATTTCAAGTACTTTGCTGCAAGGTCCATCCCGACGTCATGCAGGTCGGGCCACTGTGAAAGCCGATCATTAGAGTTTGTCGGACACTTCGGAATGAACGCGGTTTTCTGCGGTTGCTTTTCGCGGGGGAGGCGCGCACCCAAGGCACGAAACATCCGGAGCTAAGCAGGCAAGCTCCTCGGCCTTTCCAAAGAAGCAAGAGCTTTTTTCCTCCCTGCGGCCAACATCTTCAACCTTATCCACTTCTCCCTCGTCTCTCTCCCTGCATCGGCCCTCTCTCAGCCATACCCAGACACCACAACAACACCAATTGAATGTCTTCAGCCTTGGCCCCCACTGATCAGGTTCGACGGTGACGGCCACGAGCAAAGATGGCAAGTTCAAAGTACAAGGACAAGGACGGCGGCGTCTTGTTGACCTTCAACGGCGTGTGGGTCAGCTGGTTACACACTATCGTTGCGTACAGTATGTTGCGCCTGTGCCCCTCCAAGTTGTGTTTGCGCCGCGACAGCTTCAGATTCTGCCCGGACTTGCCCCAAGCTAACCTCCATGCGTCGATCGCAGCCGCCTTTATCAGCGCCCTTCTCGTAGGATTATCCCTCCACTACCACAAGATCGTTCAGAACCAATGGTTTGGCTACCCACAAGAATGGTTTCCGTCCGTCTCCGCAACGATAGGCGACCGATACCCCGAAAGATCCGTCTTCCAGCTGTTCATCGCCATCGCGTCCGGCCCTCGCTTTGCACTCGTCGGCTTCTGGTATCTGCTTTCGCGCAGACCTGGGACCAAGCTGCCGGGCTTTGTGGCCTTCTGGGGCGTCTTCCGCTCGTTGACTTGTGGAGGATGGACCTACATCACCTCGACCGACGACCATGACTGGCACGACATATTCATGATCTCCTACCTGCTCGCCACCATTCCTTGGACCTTTGGCTGCATTGCGCTGAGCCCGCCCAACCCTGTCGCTATCAGGTACAGGAAATACGCCGCAGGTGCTTTCTACGGCAGCATTCTCCCCCTAATCTACTTCTTCATTCAACACAAGGTTCATCGTGTTCCTGGGGGTGAGTCGTTTCCAGCAAAGCAAGAGTGACAGGTGGAAATGAGTCTAGAGAGAACAGAACAATTGCTGACATTATGCGCGTGCGTCTCCACAGCCTACACCACCTATGCCTTCTTCGAATGGGCTCTGGTCCTCCTCGATCTCGCTTTCGATGCCGTTACAGCGCTCGACTTCGACTCCTTCGAGGTGATAATCCGGGACGTTAAGGGTGTCAGCAAGGGGTATGTCCATTGGCTTCCGAAGTAGAAACTTCGTTTGCGAAGCATCGAAAACCCTCTGTTTTGTTTTGCCTGTATGTACACAGGTCTGGATGCATCTCTGCAGTCATGCAAGTCATACAAACCTTGTCGTTGCGCAGTGTTCTAAGTCGATCATTGTATTTAGTGTCAATTACTCGTCAGTGTCGTCTGCGGAACTAGAAAAACAGTACGTATTCCCCGGAACAGAGCTGTCTTAGACAGGAAATAGGAAAATTCGGCTATCATAGTCCTGACTGTGTGACAACAGGAAAGACCATGCCACGGCGGGAGTCTTTACGAGATCTTTCGGTACTAGCGAGGCTATCGACATTGTGGCGGATATCTACCATGGTGTAAGTGCTCGGTCCTGGCCTCATACAGTCAGCCAAACACACTACAGAAACTCCTCCTGACAAATCGCAACCGCAGTTCGTCTTCTGGTCCATCCTCACAAGCTTGGGCGTGCTAGTATGGTGTAAGTCTCCACGTCTCACATGATATCGCACGGGCTGGACCGGCTGCTGATTTGGGTTTCTTAGACTTCCCCTTGTGGTACATGGGTATATCCGGCTTCGAGGCCATCATCATGGCCAGCGTCTCCCCATTTCTGCTCGCAAGTCCATCTGTGAGGAAGCTGGCGGTTCGAAATGTGCGTGTTGTGCACCTCTTGTCTCTCACTGGTCTGCTGGCATATCTCGTACCGGACCCTGTTATGCGCCTCAGCACCGTCGGCTTCGCGGTGTCTATGCAATGTCTGGCCTGGTCAACCACCTTCTACTCAGAGTCCGTCCATGAGGGGCGCCTAGAGTCGAGGATTCTGGCGTTTGTGTCCGGTCTACTGCTGTCGACCATTGCCAAGTTTATATGGCACACCAACAATCCCATCTGGCCCATTATGCACGCTGACAATGGAGGGTGGAACTTGACTGGTCTGATTCTGGCCGTCCCTGCAGCCCTCAGATTTACCCGTCGCGGAGCACTCAACAGTGGCGGCGTGGACCAGGTCAAAGACGGATCCAACGTTCTTGCGGCGATGAGTTTTGCTGGATTGCTGTTCGGCTTGCATTCTTTGCTCTCCGACAGCAGCACTATGATCCTCTGGGTCTGGGACGGCTACCCCATCCGCGGGCCGACCGCCAACACCTCCGCCTGGTACACCATCTTCGCAATGACAGGCGGTGTTCTCCTTGGCCTCTTCCGGCCACAATTCGTCAGCAGCTACAGCTTCTACGGAGTCGGAAGTGCGGGCGCGTTAGTACTCACCTATTACCACCACTGGTTCGGTTATATTGGTGCACTCACTACTGCGACTTTCCTCATGGCCGCAGCTTTCCCGCTCATCAGCAACGCTTCCAAGAAGAGCCCTGCGGCAACGTTTGGTCTCGGCTTCTTCCTCTACAACATCATGACACTGTTCCACGTATGGGTCGTGGCATATGCCTTTGTCCCTGGTGGGCCGCTTGTGCGTGAGCACACCGACTGGGTCATGTTGACGACATGGCTGCTCGTTGGCGCAGGCTTCCTGGACATCAACAACGTTAAGAATTCTCGACGTGCGGGGAAGCGACCAGTTACAGCAGCCGCTCCGAAGCCGCATAGGAAATACCATCTTGCCTCTTTTGGCGTGATGAACCTCCTCTTCCTTGGAGCAGCCTTCCTGCGCTTCCCCACAAACGACTACACACCCTACCATCCAGACCAGAATCTCATCACGGCCGGGATCTGGACGATTCACTTCTCCTTGGATAATGATATGTGGTCATCCGAGGTGCGCATGCGCGACCTGATCAAAGAGATGGAGCTGGACGTGGTCGGCTTGCTGGAAAGCGATCTACAGCGCATCATCATGGGCAATCGTGATACCACGCAGTTCCTTGCCGAGGACCTGGGCATGTACGTCGACTACGGTCCAGGCCCGAACAAGCACACATGGGGCGCGGCGCTGTTGTCCAAATTTCCAATTCTTAACTCAACACACCATCTCCTTCCCAGCCCTGTAGGTGAGCTCGCGCCGGCCATCCATGCCACAATCGAGGCGTACGGACAGCTGGTGGACGTCTTCGTGTTTCACTCTGGACAGGAAGAGGACCCAGAAGACCGGCGGTTGCAAAGCGAGTATCTCTCCAACTTGATGGGCACCGTCACCAATCGCCCGGCTATTCTGCTTTCCTACCTCGTCACCAAGCCTGGCAAAGGCAACTACAATACCTATGTGTCAGACATTTCCGGCATGCACGACATCGATCGCACAGACTGGGACCGGTGGTGCGAGTACATACTGTACAAAGGGCTCAAGCGTACGGGCTATGCTCGGGTGAGTCGCAGCACGATCACCGATACTGAGTTGCAGGTGGGGAAGTTTGTGGTCCCGAAGACGGAGCAGGAGAAGACTCAGGTGACGTCTCTTGATGCAGAGGCAAGAGACAAGAGAGTAGGCGAGGGGGAGTTGGCAGAGGGACTTAGATTCCCAGATATGTTCAAGGGAAAGGGGAGGAGAGGACATGCTTATCACGTTTTTGACGAGCCCAGGTATTTTGGGTAAATCACGAACAAGGTTTGGAGAAAGATGGAAATTTTAGGATTCTGGGTGCATTGAGTGCATTGGTGGGGTAATGGCGGGATTGAAGGATTCATGGACTGATGTGCACTGTAATTCATAAGGCCAGGAGCAAGGCAGAGGAGTTTCTTTCTTATATCCACGAGACTTAGAGAATGGTTCATGGGTCTCTAGAAAATGTTAATAAGGCGGGCATATTCGAATCCCTGACCAATGGTCCCATCTGCTGACAGGAAACAGACATCTATTACGAACAAACGGCCCCGCCATACTGCGGCGTTAGGTTGTGATCAAGCAGATGGGGAGATGGTGACGACGGGGATCCCGGGGTCACCCGGCCATCACAATCTCCATTAGAGTGGTCTTCACCGTAGACGACACGGTACGGATCGCGTCGAAGCTGGTGCGCAAAGGCTATACCGCCTCGATAATGCAGCTTTTACCTTCGACCAGTGATTTAAACACGCCGCTGCCGTCTATGGCGAAGGCCATGAACCGGCGGGAGTGAGGAGGGGGGCTGGTAACGTAGTCACCGTTCTGCAGCCACCGGGATGCATGCTGCCCTGGTGACCAACGACAGTTCAGTCGCCCGGGCGATACCCGGAATGGCTTGATGTCTATACTATCACTCGAACCTGGAAGAGACACACCGCGCATAAAGCCAAAGTATGAGTGCCCTGATCGTTTCACCAACCCAAATTCCGAAATAATCTAACAGCATTCCTGCTCTAGGCTCCAAACCCAGTTCAGATCGGCCCTTGCCCTGAACAATCCAAATCCACCCCATAGGTATTCCCAACCGCGTCCGCAATCGCCCCGCCCGAGCAAAAGACCGACTGGTTGAACGTGATTGTCGTGCCGGCCCCTTCCGGATCCGCGCACTTGAAGTTGGTCACGGCCAGACAGCCGCCTTCTGCCTGCATCTCGCCCTGGAAATCTTGACTGCAGCCGCCGGCGAAGCCGCTGAGGTTGATGGTCCTGGGGGAAGTGTTAGCAATCGCCTTGTGCCTGAACCGGTTGTTGTGGATTTCCGTGTGAAGAGATAGAGTGATGGAGGGAGGTGACTTACCAGGCGAAGAAGAGCACGTTGTTTGTGGCCGTGCATATGTCTGCTTGGACGAGTGTTGGGGCGAGCGCTGCCGCTGTGAGAAGGAGTGATTTGAGCATGGTGCCAGGCGTGTGAATGTTCCTTGTGGTTGAGACGATATTGGATTTGCGTGGATGTGTTGTCTATGGGCGTGATGAGCGCAGGAATTAAGAGGCCTTTATGAGATGTGCGATATATACTCTTCGAACGGCTCATCCAAGCCACCTGCTGAGCAGGCATACTGACTTGCTGGCTAGATGTCCTGGGCTGGCACCAACCAAGTCTCGCCCGCCTGTGGCACAGAGTTGTCGTCATCTGCTCATCTGAGGTCGGCCTTCGAAGCCTTCTGCTACTCGCACATACTTACGCGGAGGGCTCATCACAATGTTTGACGTCTTCGAACTACACTGGTACGTAAATAGCACTGTCTGCGAGCTCCCATTGGCACACTCGGCCGCCTATGCTGATGGACGTACAATGCTTAGACGCGTTCGAGCTTGGAAGTCAGCCTGGCTCACCATGCAGCCGCGCTTGTGCTACAGACTAGTGTACTGACTGTTGTTCAAGAGAGCCTTAGTTGTTAATCATAGAACTTATGGTCCAAGTTTGTCCCGATTCCCCATTCCGGTTCCACCAATAGGTAGCTACACTTCCCAACTCCCGACCGGACCCCCATCTCACTACTGACGCAAAGGGTATTGCGACCCTAGGACTTCACCTGAACAGACGAGTTACAATATCGAGGACGCGAACACATTGATATAATCTATTCATGGCAGACTCACGACCCACGTCACTCCTGAGGCGGACGACTGTTGAGTAACTCGAGCCGCTTGACAGCACAGCCGCGCCTAAGAATAGACACTACGAAGACACCTGCATCATCCTTGATTATCTTCTCACTATGGATCCTTCGAGTAGGAGCTAAGTATTCGAATGATGGGAGCACGGTACACGCGTCCATGACCCCGAAGTTAGCCTGCGATTGTGTACTGTGAGACGCCGCAGACTCTGAGACCTGTCTCTATTTCGGTATCGAGCTCTGAGGTGACCACGCAAGAGCAAGAACAATCTTGTAATCGATAGATGAACATGTCCGTCTCCATCTTGAAGCTTGTATAAGTACGACATGTCGTCCCACTTCTGACTTTGCTCACCAAAGCTTCCAGGCATCTCAAATCATTCAGGCTCGTCTCATCTCCACACTCGAAGTTCCTTTCCATGCCTAAATTCAAGATGGTCTCCAAGACAATCCAACTCGCCCTTCTCATCCTCAGCGGAGCCTCTCAGCTCAACGCCCTCGCCATGCCGCAAGCAGCGGCTACCGTCACGGTCTACACCACAAGCTCAGGCGGCGATACCACTACCTCCGCCATCTGCACCACCACCACCACAGCCGGCGCGACGTCACCCACGCCCAGCGTCTCGTACACCACCATGGACTCGAGCCAGATCATGTCTGTGTACAGCAGTCTCACCTCGTCCGTCAACCAAGACATGGAGTCCTCGATGAAAACGGCCATGTCGTCTGCTATGGACAAGTGCAACGCTTATTGGCAGTACGCTAGCTACTATATCGCTGTCAACGAGGGATCGGCGGATGTTAGTAGTGGTTCCACGAGCACCACGGCTAGTGGTGCCACTGGGACCCCGTCCTCGGCTAGTCTTACGACAACCGCTTGAGAGCATCGAAGGATGGTGGATCCTTGCATGTCGAGTCGGGAAACTCATGAGGAGCGGCTGGAATGGGACTCTGTGGAAAAGGCCTCCGAGGAATTGTGGCAATCCCGAGGTTGTGATCATGGTCTCCTTTATATGACTGGAGGAATTTGGGTAGATCTCGTTACCAACTAGCTCATTAGCAGCCTGGGCTTCATGAATCTTGTCAAACCGGCCCCATTCATCCTGCGAGGTCTACAATGTGCGGTGTGGGCAGGAGCCTCATGCTTCCTGGATAGTACGTGCCCGGCTGGCGGCACTTCAGCAGTAAAATGATTCGACCCACTTTTTCAAAGTTTCTTTCCATTCTCCGTCTTGAAGACACTCATGTAGCATGTCATTTGTAGCCCGGGGTGACCTTGGTTATGTGAGGGGTGTACCCGTATCGAGGCTTATTTCTCCGGAGTCATCACCAGGAACGCAGGGGACCGCTGTACAACCTTAAAACGACGTCTTCCTTGGTCCTGTCCGTGCCTTTTGCGTACTAGGACCTTCGGAACACGTTTTCGATGGTCTGCTCCAGGCTCAGTACTCCTACTGAACCTCAAATTGCACCTCCTTGTTGGTATTCAGACGGGTCACTGGCTTGAGACGTCCAAACGTGTGCCCGCGGAACCTCAGGTCAGCCTTGGAGAATATTCACTGCAGCCACGCAAGACGGTCATCCCTGATGTGGAAGACGTACAGTAGGCCAGCCTCACCTAGAAACATCAAGCTGACATTAAGGTTTCTGGGTATGGTAACAAAGAATATGTAGGCTCATACTGGCAGTACGAAAAGCAATTGTGGATGGACCCTTTCGGATCAGCAGTCTGTCCACGGCTCAGACCCCCCAAGCACTTTGCTGCATCATGGCATGCTTCAAGTCTCGCCCGAACTGCTCTTTAACATCTTCTCTTCGTCGTCCGATCCACGCCAAACCTTCATCTCATGCATGCGTTCCTCTGACGGCATGACCTCAGTGATCCTCGATCGCGCTGATTTATGCGTGCTCGTGTTTCGATTGCCAGTGACATCGGCATATGGCGTGTCTATCCGTGTGCACTGTCGGTCCTTGATGAACAGGATACGAAGCACAGGAATGGAGGCGGCAGCGATGGTGGCAGCCGGCTCGGCTGTGCCCCATACAGTGATCCCTATACCCTTGGCTGCACAATCCTTAAGTTAGCAAATATCTGCGGCGTGGTATGAGCAACGAACTTACTGCTGAAGTTTGGGTCCATTGAGTCAGTGATACTGTTCAACTTGACGTAGGCCGTGACACCAGCGCTGAACGAGGAAATGATCAGTACACTCGCGTTCGCGAAGCTTCACGCCGCCCCCGATTTTCAGCACTCACAAGACACCCAGGCTCATCGCAACAGCAATACCAAGTCTTTCCTTCTTGCTCATCTTCAGGCCCCAGATGATCTTCCACGGCAGCATTGCCAGCATCATGTCCATCGTCCCCGAATAGGCCGAGGCAAACTTGGCGTAGATGATGTTTATATTGGGATCCCAGCAAGCACCGGGAACTCTCTGGTCCCATGTCTTTGCCAAGGGAACGCACTGGATCCACACAAACAGTGCAATCATGCCGATGAATACGTTGATGGAGATGATGATGAACCAGATGAGTTTGCGGACCTTGCCCGTCGTCAGGCGGAGCAGCGTGAGGGCGAAGGACGTTTTCGACAGGCCCGTGGCGGAAAGGGCGAACGTGGCCGCTGAGAGGCCGAGCTTGATGGTGACAATGAACGCGTCGGGGTCTTGCAATGTGAAGGGCTTGCCAAATCCTCGATTCACTTGCTCATTTACCAGCACAACGTCGATGAAGAGAAAGACCTGGCGGGGCTGAATCAGCTTGGATGTTGATAATTTATGTGCCAGCGGCTCTCAGCAAGCACTCGGGACGACCACAGGTGTCATGTACGTACCCAGGCAAGCAGTAGTAGATGGTCATCCCACCAGAACAGACGCTTGTAGGCCTTGCAATACAGCCTCAATAACAAAGGAACCCCTGAAATTGCCAACACAGACCACATCGACACTTGCACTAAGGGTCCATAGTCGTTGGTGTCCACCGGCGTCAGCGGCGTCAGCGGGGGCGCCACGGCCGCCGAAGGTATCGGCAGGGACTCGACCACTGTGGGAGCTGACATGATGGTATCCATTCGATTCGTAGCGGCGGCAGCGTGTCGAATATGCTCCTGTCTGCGGTCGGGGGTGTGTGGCCTGCCTAGGTATGATGACTGCTAGAGAACCTCTCGTCGCTTGTAGTTATTAACGTGCTCTAGAAAATCGTTTCACCATTTCTTCAGTACGTATGTAAAATCGGGAATGGTGTCTAATATACTTATAGAAGCGAAGCTTTTAGGGCACCACGGCTTTTGCATGCCACTTCTAGTTTCCGGCTGCAACCAACCTCACACCTGGGCTGGTTGAACGTTGCCATCTGCGTTCGCAGATCCACGGTGGAACGAGAATTAAGCTCAAGTTGTTGCAGGATCACCAGAATACCAACCTTGCAAGTCTGAAGTAACGCAACTGTCGCCTACAGTCCAACTCTGTGAGCGCCTGCATCACATATCTAGCTTCATCTGGTAAAGAGACTCTGACTCGGATGAATGATTACGATGTGATTGCCGAAATAGGCTCGAATCAATGTTTCGTTTATCGCCTGTGATACTTGATGGGCGGCTCCGTACACTAGCGGTCGATACCGGCCCGTAATCTACGTCCCGAGTGCGACCTACTATGATATGTGCTCCGAAATATGGGCCTAGCTGTCCTGTAGCACGGTGGACACCTGGACACTCAGATGATTTATTTGTTACGGTATAGATAATTGATATATCAGGCCAGTATCTTATACGTAGCAATGTATTATGCAGGTAGGTACCCGAAAAAATACACGACCAGCTATGACTTCCGACAATCGATTTCAAGCGCACCTGACCATGCCATTGTAATGTACAAGTGCATTACGTGCCTGATGCTGACTCGAGCTTGTGCACAGAACCTTTCGAAGGTTCGTCCCTGCGTACAGCAACGCGCTTAAGCTCTGCGGCTCTGGGCGGATCTGGGCGGATCTGTCGTTTCACACCCACGGTTCCCCGCGGAGGTCTGCGGCTATCAAACAAACTCGACGAACCTTGAGCGCAGCTGTCACGGTGATAGACTCGACGATTTACCTGGGCACAATCACCAACTTGCTGGCGATGCGCGCCGGAATCCGCTGGATCACTTGCAGCGGCACGGATCTGCAATGTGACGAAATTTGAAGAGGTAAGCTTGTCAGTTGTCTCATACTTAGTTTAGCCGGCTGCCGAAGGCCAATGGGCGCTCTCTTGTAAATGACTAAGAAGACCGGCTGTATAGACTACTTCTTAGGGCCTGCATACGGTGTTCTCGTCTTGTGTGTCTAGGTTTGTGTGTCCAATCGCAGGGCATTGCTCTATACAACTTGAAAGGTTGTTGCAGCATTTCCTACGCGACGGGCCGTCTGTTGGGCACGACATGGTGCGGGATAACCTGTACGGAAGCGAGATACACCAGGAGCCTGTATGCCAACGAGGAACATCTACACTGTTCAGGTACGCATGATCAGAAAAATCAGCGGGAAATTACATTATATTTTGTACGTCAGAGTCAGACTGCTCTGCCAATTGCAATGTCCGTTGGCATCGACTGTGCGCTGTCACTCAGCGGACTCTTCTGGGGTAAATCGTGATATTGCATCGTGATTTCCGTCCTTCTCATAATCCCATGATAAGTCATGATCTCCTCCTCACTCTCAGTAGGCGACCGACCCCGCATCTTAGAACCCTTCTTCACAGCCCCCATCTCCGTAAGTGCGAAAGCGTTGTCGAGGCGGTCGCCGAGTCTTGTGTGGTTGGCCGAGGCGTAGCTATGGATTGTGTTCAATCTCGGTGTGCCGAAGTAAGGACCGTCCTGTTCAGAGACTGTTGTGCTCTTGTGACTTCTCATCAGGGGCTTCAGCGCCGGACCGCAGGCAGTGACGATGGCCACGGAGCATTCAAGTGGGGTGTAGACAAAGGAGATATCATATGTCATGTCTGCCCCGCCTGCGCTGACATAGCTTGTTACGTACAGCCACCTGAGTCTCAGGATGCCGAGTACTGTGACACTAGTGGACAGACGCGTCAGTCTGATACTCGCGGACTCGCAGACCGCGCGTGGTCACGTCAAGCACGGAAGAGTACTCACAATCCGCCCAGAATAAAAAGCCCAATCACGCCTGCCTTGACGCGAGCTTGCATGTTGATGCCTATGAAAATCCAGAACGGCAAGGCAAGCACCAGAATGTCTGTGAACAGGGTGAGCGCCGCTGTCACCACGTAGAACAGCGGCTGGTCGATACACAGCGGGTCTCCGCTTACTCTGAGAAGGACTTCCCAGAATCTGCTGATCGGTGTGCATTGAAAGACACAGACGATGAATGTCGCGATCATCTGGAGAATGTTGACTGGAAGAAGATAGTACGTCAGAAGCGCACGCCGAGGACGAAGAGGGTGCAAACACTCGAGCGTGACTCACAAATGCCCAGGAAGCACACTGAGTATAACACTGACGTCCTGTGTCCTGCCAGTCGGTACAGACACACCAGGATGGACAATTTGGTTAGGGCCAGGATGGGATTGTACAGTAGCTGACCAGCGTAGGACCAGTACAGGCCTTGCATTACGTCTGCATTCTTAGGTACGTCTACCATGTGGAAGCCAAGGAAGAAAATTCGTATACCTAGACAGCCGTCAGACATATTAGTATCTTGCCTAGCATCGTTACATATGATCGGATAATGGCCGCTTTGCACTCACCCATGTACGCTGTAATACTGTGGCCGACTTGTAGTAGCATGGCAGCAAAAATCAACGAATCGTCTATGCACGGCAACAGGCGTTAGCAAGTATGTAACATGAGCTCACAGTAGACGTCTGTCATTATAGCATGTGTTCTTACCCCATCCGAATTGCTTCTTCTTAAGACGGATGAAGACTCGAAGACAGGTAGCGATCAGCGCCAGCGCCATTGAGAAAAAAAGGAGTGCGAGAGCGACGCCTTGTAAGGTCGTAGGACTTGGGTAGTCCCAGAAGCTTAAGGCTGGCTCGGCAGTCTCAGACATTGTGAACGAGTGGAACAGCGGAACACGCTTAACGAAAGGCTTTGCCACCTCAGTGAAGAGCTGTCAAACTTGGCGCAGATCCTAATCGGGCGACGGAGAACCATGAAAATGTGACAGGTAGACTCGATACCCATGGAAACGATCGATCGGAGCAGTCCAAGGGACATTGAAGTAGACGAAACCCAGGAAAATGGAAAATTTAGATTTCTTTGATCTCCGGCCACAGCTCAGATTTTCAGCACCGCGGACTCTTGCGATCCCATCACCGCTTAATGGGACCATCAATACATAATTTGCATAAGGGGGCTCGCTTATTTCCTCCAGCCCGCTCAGAGGCTGCGGGCCTCGGAAGGCTGTGTGGCTCTTTGGCGAGCAGGTCGGGGCGGCTGCCGATCGATAGACTGCGGGCTGATGATAGAGGACCTGTCATCTGATTTGTCTGCAGGTGTCAACTCCAATCCGGAACGATGGGCCCCGACCCGGGTATGCACGCCTATGTGCTCAAGTGGAGTTTCGGCTCTGCCCGCAGAGTCTGCAGGCTGTCGCACGACTCGCGTCGAACCGAGGGATATATAAAGATCGCCAAGTTCGCGAAGTCTCCGAGCAAGCGAATGAGCGATCCGTGCCACAACTTGAAGAGTCTAGTTTGAATTTGAAGACGACAACTTGCGTGCTAGGCGATGGAGCGATCTGGCTGACCGAGATGATGAAAACTGACCACGCCACTTCTCCTGGGCAAAGCGGTCGCCTGAGCGTCATGTCATATAATCTGCGACTAGCTCTCTTGAGCACTTGAGCAGCTGACTTCAATTCTCTCAAATTTGTAATCCGTTCCGAGATAATTCACCTGTCCTATGGAAATCAGAAGTTGACGTGCATTCCTAGACGATATGGACCATACTCTACCTGCTTGAATTCCC
This sequence comes from Ophiognomonia clavigignenti-juglandacearum, assembly GCA_003671545.1. Classification (NCBI taxonomy): domain Eukaryota; kingdom Fungi; phylum Ascomycota; class Sordariomycetes; order Diaporthales; family Gnomoniaceae; genus Ophiognomonia; species Ophiognomonia clavigignenti-juglandacearum. The sequence goes on along the minus strand of PYFS01000243.1, from coordinate 32,055 downwards.
ACCTGGGCAGGCGCAGAAACACCATGCTGACTGGAGCGAGCCACGAACGACACACCGGTAGCTTGTGCCAGAAGTGGGGTGAAATACACTTCAAGCGTGGAGATTGCAGTGCCTCTGAAACTTTCTAGATGTCCCCTCCATCTTGCACCTCATCAGGCCATACTCTGGTGCATCTTGCAAAGATCAGATCTTGGCTCTCGACTTCCAAGTTTATTTCCTGATTGGATTCACTCGCACAGACGATTGCCGAGGTGACGCTTTGTAGTGATGGATAGTGCTGATTTGCACATGCCATGCAGCCTGTCACTCTCAAATTGTCCGGCCCACAACAGCTAACAAAAACCTTCAAGCGCCAAGGACAAGGCCTTCAGCCAAATGAGCACGGTACCTAGGTAATCCACCGCCCAGCTTGCTTCAAGGTGGTCAGTCCTGCGTTTACCAAGGCCGCGATCGACAGGATCAAGCTGCGGCGCAAATAACCTCTCCGATTTATCCGTAGGGGCAGTGGGTCCACGCTTTCCCTACGTCAGTATCACACAGGGATGCCAATCATGCCGACTGTCAGGGCGGTATACCTACTAAGTTAGATAGGTATCACATAATCTTTCGAGTGTCTTCAAGGGTGTAAAATTGGTCGGAGAGGATCGAGGCCGCATTGCCACCCGGAGTCTTGCCCAACGTCTGGTGGCACGGCTTTGCGTATCGGACCAGCGTGAGAGAGCAGGGCTTGGACGAGGACACAAGCTTCAGGAACGTTCCGGCAGAGGCTTTTCAGAATATAGCAGACGATATAAGCACCCGATCGTCTTGATCAGCGTGGCTTGATGAGGTCGGACGCAACAATGCTAGCCTCCGGAGCTGTGCGTTGAGGCGCGTGTCGTTCAGGCAAAATTTGCAGCGACTGCTGGCCGGAGCGCTGGTTCGTTGTGTTTGTGAAAACTCTTCAGGCGCCATGAGGAAGCTTACGAGGAATAGGTGCTCAGGTCGACCACCCCCCTGCGCCTCTAAATAGGTCCATCGAAAGAGAGTGAAAGAAGAGGTGAGGTCGTTCACGATGGCACGTGCTGGTTTCCAGTATCGACAGCTCTAGCTGCACGCCAAGCATTGATAAGACATCGGATCTTCCCGAGCGGTTCGGGGGGCATCCGACGATTCTGCTATAGACAGGGAGGCCCATAAAACTCTATTGTGGCAGAGCAGCTTCTCCATGAATATGTATCCTGAGGAACCTTCAGACAACTCGGAGAAGGGAATCGGATTATTTTCCTCTTCGCTCGTGCATCCCGTGTATCTGTGACCCAGAGCGATTCTCCTGAAACCTGTCTGCCTGTTCAGGCGATGATAACCAACCATGGACAAAAACAGCTGTTGAGTTAGCGACATGACGTGTGAACTGACATCATGGTGTCGACTTTCTTGCCGTTCGAACCGTCACAACCGTTCACCGCGTAACTCCACAGCAGCGTCACACTCCCAAGGTTCGTTTGCTCCCATCACTCAAGTTTAAAGTCTAGACCTTCTATTTAAGAACTGCCAGAGCCGTCAAGCCTTGGCATTGCTTACTTCGACCTCATCTCAGCCTCAGATCTGATTGCGAATAGTCACGGGAGCACATCCGTCAAGCGCCAAGACCCCACATCATACCAGAAATCCACCAAGAATCGCAATCATGGGCGTTCAACAGCATGGAGACCACCATGACATCCCCAGCGAGCACAAGGTTCACAAGTTAGTCATGAATTTTCCGAGTTCTCCTTAGCTGCAGAAGCCATGGACTTGTCTGACCAAATACAACAGGCCCGGAAGCTGGTTGCCGTCCGACCGCCGCGTGCACAAGGAATGGCTCAAGAAGCAGGTCGACCACGTTGACAAGCACCCCAAAGGTCTCGTGCCTGTGCTACAGGAATTCAAGGACTTGATTGAGTCCAGCCCAAGGCTCCGCATGCTCTTCACACAAATGTGGACCGAGATACCAAACAGGGCACCGTACACCAAGGACCCAACCGGACACAGACAAATCCGTGACTACGGTCACATGCTCGCAGTGCTGAACCACATCTTGACACGAGCACCGGAGTGGACAGATGCAGCTGAGAACGTAGGGATGGTCGGTGTCCCAATGTGCGCCCTGTTCGACTACCCAATGACCACACCCAGCGGCCACGCTGCGTTCCTTGACCCGGAAGTCAACGCGATGATGAAGAAAGTCCTCAACGAGTGGGGAAAGTTCCTTCAGGTCAGTTCACCCAGCCACCCCCTCCCCCCTCCACCTTTCTGGTAACATTCAACTCACACATCCACACATCAGACCCCAGAATCCGCCGACGTCCTCAGCGACGGCCACCTCGGCTGGTTCGGCAAGACCGGCGTCAACGACATGATGGCCGTCGCCAACGCGCCCTACCAAACCAGCCACAAGTTCGAGGACTTCTTCGTCTGCGACGCGGCTGCGCCCAAGTACGGCTTCACGTCGTGGGACAACTTCTTCACGCGGCACGTGCGCGAGGAGGCGCGGCCCGTCGCCGGCCCGGAAGACGACAACGTCATCGCCAACTGCTGCGAGTCGCGGCCGTACGCGGTGCAGAGGGACGTCAAGTTCCGCGACCAGTTCTGGATCAAGGGCCAGCCGTACTCGCTTGTGGACATGCTGGCGGCGGATCCGCTGGCGGAGCACTTCGTGGGCGGCACGGCGTACCAGGCGTTCTTGTCGGCACTGTCGTACCACAGGTGGCATGCGCCCGTCAGCGGGACGGTCAAGAAGGCGTTTGTCGTCGACGGCACGTACTTCAGCGAGCCGCTGTACTTTGAGGGCGGGGAGTTGGACAGTGCGGACTACCAGACGGAGATCAAGCAGGGCATTTCGGCGGTACAGGGGTACTTGGCTTGCCTTGCGACGAGGTCTATCATCTTCATCGAGGCGGATAACCCGGCCATTGGACTAATGGCGTTCATTGGTATTGGTATGGACGAGGTCAGCACGTGTGAGATCACGGTCAAGGAGGGCCAGCACATCAAGAAGGGCGATGAGACGGGCATGTTCCACTTCGGTGGTTCAACGCACTGCCTGCTCTTCAGAAAGGGTGTGAATGTGGATGGGTTCCCGGAGCCGGGTCAGCAACACAACCAGCCTGTCCGCAGCCAGGTCGCTGTTGTGACGTCTTAGAGTAGCGAGTGCGAGAACGGAAGCGGTCTAGGAGAGCGTCAGAGCAGATTAGAGTAAAACCAGGCGTGTATCATGGGAAGACTTGCTATTTGCACAGCCACTATGGCTCGCTCAATCGCGTCGTGCTATCTTTTCTAACTTTCCTTCCCTTCTGGCGAAAAGATAAGACTTTACGGCGAACTACTTGAGACAGGCCGCCGGCTACTTTCCCCGGCCGGAGCACGGGCCCGGCCACAAAGCTTGGTCGAACCTTGTTATTCACCCTCAGTAAACTCTGACTGGGGCCCGCAGAAGAGCCGGTATTCCAGTGCTTATTTACACAAGCAACAGCACGAGCATGCTTTCTTGGCAGATCAAATAATTCCGGTCCGCGTTCGGTACTGGAAGTCGACCCTCGTGTTTACTCTCCATGGTCGGTTGCCATTGCATGGATTGAAGGATGCATGGGCCGCACTATGCATAAATGTTATGCACCCCGATGCCGCTTTCATCAGCGGATTTTGGAGGTTTTGTTCCATCCAGCGCATCTTTTGTCGCATCTCAACACCGCTGAAGTTGCACTTCACCTTGTCCACAACCGTTGAAGCATCATTCAGAATGGCCGGGACAGCATTCGCCAAGTTCCTATCTCTCGTCATTCACAATGACGCTATGCGTACTGAGTGTGTTCTCCCAAATCAGCTTCCTGGGTGGTGAATCAGCCACTTGAGCACATCAACTACAGAGGGCTGACATATCTTCTATGAAAACAGCCCGCACGAGATTTACGGATGGAAGGTCTTCGTGCTGGTTTTGACTGGTAAGCATTACATACGACCCACAAACACTCTTGCGATGCTAATCTTTCTCCGGAAATCAGCATGGTACGGCCGTGCATCTTGCACATGCAACTTCACACAGTGAAGCAGCCTCTCGGTCTCGTACTGACAATTTCTTTACGGTACAATAGCATGGGTGGGATGACACAGGGTTGGGAGTAAGCAACCATCAAGGCCTCGACTTAAGGCGATGGCTAGACAAAAGGCCTGGGAAGCTTGAGTGACGAGCTTAACCTTTCATTGACCTTTCGCGAGGCTGATAGGAGTCTGTGACCATAGTATCGGTGCCATCGGTGGTGTCCTCACCTATCCCCAATTTATGGAGTAAGTGTGTGCTGGCCAGCATAGCCGAGCAGGCTGGGAACCCAGTTTTGACGGCTGTTAACACTGCTCCTCATCAGAGACTACAATTATACGAAAGAAACAACATCTCTACTCAGCCAGAACAGTCAGTGCCTGCCCCTCCTCGAGCTCCCGAGTGAGCATCCCCAACCACCGACTGACAGGAGCTCCCTCTTCCAGTCGTCTCCAGCTTCCAAGCAGGATGCTTCTTCTCGGCTCTATTCATCGCTCCCATCTCCGAAAAGTTCGGCAGAAAGAAAGCCATCATCTACTCCAGTGCCCTGGGCTGCGTCGGAGTCGCCATGCAGGCCGGCGCCTCTGGCAGGCTCGGAGTCATGTACGGCGGCCGCATTATTGGTGGCCTGGGACTGGGAGCCCTGACGAGCGTGGTTCCTTGCTATATCTCGGAATGTGCACCGAGAGCTATTCGTGGCGCGCTTGTTGGTAAGATCTCTGGGGATTTTTTTGCTGCAGAGAATTGTGCCGAGCTGACCCTCTTGACTGTCCTAAGGGAGCTTCCAGCTCGTCACCGTCATTGGCACGATGCTTTCATTCTGGTTTGTCTTGTTTCATTGCCCATACACTCCATGCTGGGAGAAGCGGAGCGACTAAATGCTCGAGAACGTGCTAGGGTCAACTATGGAGTCCTCGGGCCTATTCAAGGTCGTGCTGTGTACATTATTCCTTTATCCCTACAGGCCCTACCCAATGTGATCCTGTGTATCGGCATGCTGTTTTGCCCGGAAAGGTTTGTGACACAGCCCCTGAACAGCAGCCGTGACTCTTAATGTGTGCTGACATGGATACCAGTCCTCGATGGTGTGCCACCAAGGATGACTGGGAGCGCGCCACGACCATTCTCTCCGACTTGACGAAGTAAGTGAAGCGTTTGTACCTTTGTGGCCCAACTGCCATTGGCGACACTAATCAACTCCGGACCGATGACAGTCTCCCACCAGAGCACAGCTACGTCCAGTCCCAAATTCAGGACATCTCATACCAGCTCAACGCCGAGAGGGCAGAAATTGGCGAAGCCACGACATGGACGTTGGTCAAGGAGATGTGGCTGGTACCGAGCAACCGTAAACGCACGCTTCTTTCAGTGGCCATCATGGTCATGCAGCAGTAAGTCCACACGGCGGTGATGAATCGTTCTCGCCACCAGACATTGCTGATGCACAGACAGATTCGCTGGAATCACAGCTATAGTATGTGCATTTCGTTTTGCTCACGTGTGCATACTGTGACACTGAATCTGACATGGACCTCCACTCCGCAGAATTACTATGCACCCCAGATCTTCCTCAGCATTGGGCTAGACAGCAGCAAAGCATCTCTGTTCGCCACTGGAATCTATGGCGTCGTCAAGACGGTCGCCTCTCTCCTCTTCATCACGCTCATGGCCGACAGCCTGGGACGACGGCGAAGCCTGCTTCTGTCCACCGCTGGGTGTGCAATCGCCATGTACCTCGTCGGCATCTACATCCGGGTCTTCCCACCTGTCCCCGGCGCCGCACTGACGCCGATGGGATATGTGGCTATGATTTCAATTTATCTATTCACCACGTGTGTTTGCTGTTTCGCTTTCCCTGGTTCGAACCGCCATTAAGCGCCATACGATACTAACGACTATGATACCAGATTCTACCAATGGGGCCTTGGGCCTGTTTCGTGGATTCTGATCAGGTACGCCATTCTTGCGTTGAAGGATGACCATGAGCCTCCATATGTAACCTCCGTACTTGTGCTAAAATTCTACCAAACTCAGCGAAATCGCTACGGCACGACTCCGCGCGACGAGCGTGGCCCTATCCAACTCAGTCCAATGGCTTTCCAACTTCATTGTGGCTAGAAGTACGTGATACTGTATGGCGAGAGTTGCCGACAAAGAAGGCTAAATTGTGACCACAGCCACGCTTACAATGATTGACACTATGGGAAAGCAAGGTTATGCAAGTCATCCACGTCCTATCCTTTTCGTATTCTGCTTCCTTTGTCCTCCTAACATTGATAATAGGGTGCTTTCTTCCTTCTGGGATCATTCTGTGTAGCCTTTGGCATATTCGACTACTTTCTGATCCCAGAAACCAAGGGACTGAGCCTGGAAAAGATGGACGAGCTTTTCGGGAACTCACACTCATCTTTGGAGTTATACAAAGATGTGGAGAGGATACCTGGCAAGGGATCATCATGACCCTCCAGGGCTTGCATGGTGCCCAAGTACTGTCGAAATATGTTCTGAGCACCAAGTGGATGTGCTGGCAAGGACGGTGCTTTGCGATGGGGCTTCCCTGCCTGGGTATTTGTTGGGTTACTTGACATGCAAAGGAAGATGCAAAATACTAGATGTAAAGAAGTTCTTAAGCTAGCTAGCTAGGCAATGGGTACTCGAATAGACTGCTGAGCTGCACGCAGGCCTAATTCCCGCTACATGGCTCCAGCTCGTGCTGACGCCACTCCAAACACTTCCACAGAAGAACAGTGTTGTTCAGCTTTATCTATAGTTCCATCATCCGTTACGAGAGGTATTGTCGGAATATGATCAAAGAAAGGCGCTGTACTTCTTCCGGAGACGTGCAAAGAAAAATGAGACGCGGATTTCAACGTGAATTGCTCCGCTTGTCCATTTAAGACGCAAAGAAATTGCCATTGCCCCCGCAGCTGGTGCGAGCTTAGCAGATCATTAGTATTCAACTGCCTCGTCACGAGCATTGATCACCTGGGCAAGCACCTTACTAAAAGGCAGGTCTTACTTCTTCCCGGATCCGGAAGTTCGGAACATGCTCGGGATGGATTAGGCATCCTAGGCAATGCTTCAATATATGCAGCACTACTTACACAAATGCAGGCTTAGGTCTTTGTTTCGTGATGACACGTTTGCTCCTCCAGGGCGTGTGGGCTGCTATTCGGGCCTTCTGCTGGCCAGGGATCGAGTCGTTTTTCGCTCACCAAGAATTCAGGGGGGCCGTGCAAATAATAACGACACTGCTACCTCTGAACTAAATGCACGGGGTCCCTCGAACGAGAAGTATTGTGTAGAGAACCGTCAGGCCGCCTCACTTCAGCTGAAATAACATGGCGTAAAGGCTCGAATTAAATCAAGATACGAAATAGCATGATCTGCTATGCCACAGTCTGACGACCCATGGAGTTGTAAGCTTCAGAGGGTCGTTGCCCTAGTAAGACGCCACTGCCGACGCCACTCTTATGTTATGAGCAGGTATTGTCAGCCATGCAGGCACTATTTCGGAGCCTCAGCCTTTTCCGGCACTTATAAGCTGGACACTTATATTAGACATTCTAAGCACACGCGCACTTTGAATATCGGCTTGATCTGGGCCACTGACGCATAGAGGCCAAGAACCCGACATGGCTGACCAAGTCGTCAGCCCTAGGGGAGCTGACACGAAGAGGCGGAGCGGTCTGGTACTGAAGACTCATCTTTGCTTGGATGTTGAAGGTCACTTCACTGATGTAAGTTGCCGCCGGGGCGGCCGCGAGTTGTCAGCAAATAAGATGACGCGAGGGTATACCGTTTTCGGTGGGAAGGCTGAAGGCTAGAATATGCGTGCGTCCTGGTGGCTTGGAATGCGCAATAAGGTCACCCGATGGAATCCTGTTAATTTGCCTGGAATAGTCAGAGAATTCACATATATAAGAGTCCGTGACAACTTTCCCTGTTTGGAACGCTTGACAGAAGTTGTGGTTATCCCAATGTTCCAGTCCTTCATATCGAGAAGCACATCGTTCGTACCAGTAAGAACCACAATTCGAGCTTCCTACAGTCGAACATATTCACTATCACCAAGAATGGCCGACCAGAAGGTTCTCAACCGACCGGCCGTCTGTCCCCACTTCCCTAAGCCAGAGACCTTTGGCATCCAGGATGTAGACCATCATCTGAAGCCGGCCGCAGTCACCTCTGTTGAGGAGGTGTTCGGCTCCAGCTCCGAGTCCTCGTCCACCACCCCATCCCTCAAGTCCTCCCCCACTCAGGCCTCGTCCAGCACCGAAGACCCCCCTCTCGGTGCCCTCGCCTTCTTCAAAGGCAAATTCGCCGGCACGGGCCTCAACACCATCTTCCGCCCCAACAGCGGCGCCGCCACCGGCACCACCTTCCCCACGCCCGTCGCCGGCAACCCCATCCCGGAGCCGCCCAACGAGAACGTCCTGCAGCTAAACCTCACCACCGAAACACTCCACTTCCACGAACCCCTGCGCAGCGTCCCCAACCGCGGGCTGGGCACCCAGCCCGGCGGCCCCCAGGGCCAGGGCGACATCTTTCTCAACGGCGTGCCCTACATCCAGCGCATCAACGACGTTACCAACGCCGACACGGGCAAGGCCGATCACCCCAACGCGCAGGGCATTCACTTCGAGCCCGGGCTGTTCATGGCCGTGCCCGCGACCACCTCGCCCGAGGTCGGCGCGTCGATCGTGCGCATGGGCTCCATTCCGCACGGCACGACTATCAATGCCCAAGCGCTCGACCCAGTTCTGAACGACGGCCTGGAGGCAACCATCACCGTGGCGTCGGGCCCGCAGATCGCGCCCGTCGACATGACGCCCTTCATCATCGGCTCAAATCCGCCGACCAAGATCAAGTTCCCCGCGCAGACGGCCTCTGCGCTGGACACGCCGCGGCTGCCGCAAGACCTGAGCAAGTTCATCGCTGAAGGGACCATCACGCAGGCGATTCTCGACGACCCGAACGAGGTGCTGCGGGCCGCTATTGCAGGGCAGGAGATCACGCAGACCATCGTGTTTACCGTGGCGACGGTGCCACAGGACGCCAAGGGCGTGCCGGCGGATGCTCAGCTGGGCGGCGGCACGGCGAACATGGCCATGTTGTTGGGGCAGCCGGATGCGGCGAGCCCGGGGAGGAATGCGAATGCTGATGCGGTGCAGATGAGTGCTGTGTTTTGGATCGAGACGGTGCGGGCCAAGTTGACGATTCCTACGTGGGTGCCGGCACATGGTGCGATTCGGGTGCAGGTTCCGGCGCCGAATGATGATTCGCATACGCCTCCGGGACCTGTCTTCAAGGTCCAGCCGCCGCATGCTGTGAGAGAGCCAGTGACCATCACCGTGGAGTATACCCAACTGCAATACTCGCAGAACGTGGCCCTCAACTTCGCGGGCCTGACGTGGCCGCACATCTCGGTTGCCACGCTGGTGCCATCGGCTGATTTGGAAGTTCCGGCGTCTGCTTGGGAGGGCGTGGAGGGATTTTAGTTAGGCCTTGATGTACACAATCTTTCTTAGCGTTTTGGGTACCAGGGAGATGGATCAGGCTTTCGAATAGCGCATCTTAAACCCGAGAAGAGCCTGTTCAGTGATAGAGCTTCACCGAACGCGCGCACGCGTCGACCTTGGCCCACATTACCAAATATACTGATTGGTCTGGCAACTGATCAAGTGGAGAATGGTGAAGATTCAGTTCCACGCCATACGAGAGCCCGGACACAGTCGGAATAGGTGCTCAGGTCGCAGACGCGCCCACAGTATTGACCAGAGTCTTTGATTGTGCGCCCCAAAGTTGCCGCACCTCCCGCGCTTGATTACCCACCTAGATGGACCCGTATGCAGCTAGAGCAGGCTCTTGTCGTGCCGATATCACAAGCTCTACTTGCCCTTTGTACTATGTGGACGGATACGTTTTGAATCTAGCCATGACTCGGACATTGCTGATATCTTGCAATTTAGACAGTGGGTGCTCCGGGAGCCGTTCGCGCTTTGCCCTGCCTCGGCTGCCTGCGCTCTGCGTGGGCCGGCCGCTCCTCGGGGCTTTGTCGGAACCACCCCGGAACCCACCGGAGCTTTCGCTGCGAGCGTTGTCAGCTAGGTCATGAATGTGTTCCGCTCCCCAGGTCATGTGTCGCATCGGCCGCAGCGTACTTGCGGGCACGGGAAAACAGGACCCGGAGACCAGTATGTCTGAGCCTGCGCCGTATGTCCTAGGTGATCTTTTGGTGCGAATGCTGACCCACAAAGATCATTGGCTTCGAAAAGCGTCTCTCTCAACTTCGCAATGCTTCGAAAATAGCGGCAGAGACTGCAGAGCGCAATGACGAATTCGGAGCCGACTTTGCGGAAGAGGGACAAGTCGTAGAGATAGACGCGGAAGATTCTGAAAATTCCATCTCATTTCAACCTTTCGGACAGATGGACCAGGATGACGAGGGCGCGGATGAGGACGAGGACGAAGATGACGATGGCGTCCCAAGTCTCGACGATGATTATGACAAAGACTATTACAAGGAGGAATATCTGAAGGAAATATGTAAGGGCCAGGCAGGGCTCGTCGAAAATGCCGCTAATAACGTAGATTGGCACGCATAGGAGATGGAGCGAGCGCAGGTGTTGCATCAACAAGTGCGGCCAGTGGAGTTGGAGCGTGAGATGGAGCGGCAGCGTGAAATCGAGCGGGAGCGTCAAAACGAGCATCAGCGTGAGATCTAGGAGGAGCCGGCTCGTGAGGCGCGTCAGCGGAATTTGCTCGCGCAAATCGAGCTGAAGCAGCAGGAACAAGAACACCGAGCTCGGGTTCAGGATGCTGTTCGTTCTGAGCGCATACAAAAAGTTAAGACTGGTTTGATAGCACTTTTTGAGCTGATTTTCGAGTAGACATAGTCAGCAGTAGGCAAAGTCAAGTACTTGCGGCGCGAGGTATTTCCGGGATGAAGTGCTGGTGCTGCTGCGGGGTGCTGTCACACCTCACCGACGGCGGGGGAAGGCCAGGTAGGCCTTACTAAACAGACGCATGCGTCTGAACAAGCAGTCGAGATGCCCTCGAGATGCGTTGTCTGAAAGTTCACATTAGAAAAAGCTTCCGCCGAGATGCGAGCTGGGGTCCCGACTCTGGCGAGTTTGCCCAGACGGTAGACGTACTCTCGCAGCCCACAGATGACATCGGGAGCGAAGACGCCTCACTGCCCACCAGCCTGCCCAGCCAAAAGCTCCAGTGGCAAACTGCTGGACTTGAAGAGAGATTCCCAGTTTGCATCCGAATACTGATGCTCACTGCTGCTCGTTGCGCCTCCGCACGCGAAATTGTGCCCGTCATGGCCCTTGGCGATGGCTTTGCATGCTGCTATAGCTGTGCTGTACAGATCTGCTTGGCGGCTCGACGCGTAGTAGGCAACAGTCTCTCCCGTTCGGAACTACAATTGTGGCGCTTGCAAGATGAACGTAATGAGTGGCAGGACATAACAGTTTGAGATCATGAGATGAACTTGAAGAGTCGCCGAGAACACTCAACACGGTGATAGCGTGAGCTCAACCGCGCTAGTTTGTTTGTAAGGTGGCAGTGTTGGTGGCGTGTGCACTTTGGTTGAGGGCTCACGGCCACGACGGTGACGGAGAAGACGTGGACGTCCTTTCAAGGTTGAAGTGCTGCACAGTGTTATAACGCGCAGACTCTTTATGTCGGAGACCAAAGATATTGACGTGCCCAGAAGCTGGGCCGCGAAGGTGTCGGGGAGATGAAGAAGGGCCATCTATGGGCCGAGCCCACGTTCAGGAGCTGTGCAGCGGTCGTTGTAGCCACGGGTAGTATGTACTCATGCACAGTAAGCAGCGGCTGCATTGCGCTGTGGCTGCGGTAACAACAATGTGGATCAGCTGGTGGCATACGTCTGAGGAAGTGAGGGTAGCTTACAGCTATATCGAGACCCCTGGGCCTTTCCTGCAATCACCTAGTCTAAGGTCCTCCAACATTTCTAGCAAGTCTCTTGGCCGAGAAATCCTTTTTTCCCTCGCCGTGGCAAGTGCGTAAGAACCGAAGACTGATGACATTGAGTACCCGAGTACATGCACTGTAACAGTAAGCGTTGCTGCAGATCCTCACGCCAGCAATGACCAACGTGCTTGGCGCACAACTAGTTGTTGCAGCAAAGCTCGTAAACGAAGACTAGACGAGCGTCAACGTCATATCACGACTTGGTACGTAAATGTATGGGAGGGGATGGCGAAAATAAAAAGGATATAGCAAGGCTTCTTGCTGCATTCACAAAGTCGTTAAGTTTGTCACGACAGGTCCTGTAAGATATAGTCAGTGATCATATAATCATCTCACAATGAAGACACAAATTACCTCCATCCTCACCCTAGCGATAGCTGTCGCGGCTCAAACATCAGGGTTCAACTACGGCGCTACCAACGCTGACGGTTCTTGCCGAGGCTACAACGACTTCGTCCGCTTCTTCAACGAAGCCAAAGCCCTCGCCGGCACCAACTCACGGTTCCAGGCCGCCCGCCTCTACACCTCCATCCAATGCGGCACCGCTGCGGACCCCAGCGAAGCCTTCCGCGCCGCTATCGACACCAATACCCAACTCTTGGTTGGCATGTGGGCGTCCGCCGGCCGGCCTGTTTATGAGAATGAGCTGAACGCCCTTCTCGCCGGGACACGCAACCTCGGCACGGCGTTCACGGACCGCGTGATCGGTATCAGCGTCGGCTCTGAGGATCTGTATCGCAGCTCGGCGCAGGGAGTAGCTGCCAATGCGGGAGTGGGGGCCACAGGCGCCGAGATTGAAGGGTACATCGGCTGGCTGCGCGACTGGGCGCGCGGTACGACGCTGGAGGGAAAGCCGGTGGGACATGTGGACACATGGACGGCGTGGATTCTGCCTGAGAACCGCGGGGTTGCTAACTCGGTGGACTGGTTAGGCCACAACTCCTTCCCGTACTTCGAGACGACGAGGGCGAATGCGATTGAGGCGGCGGCGGAGAATTTCCGGACGGCGGTGGGGCAGACCGAGAGTGTGGCGAGCGGGAAGCCGGTGTGGGTGACTGAAACAGGGTGGCCGCGCTTGGGACCGAACTCTCGCGATGCAGTCGCTAGTGTAGATAATAGCCAGCGGTACTGGAGGGACGTTGGATGCCCGCTTTTCGGGACAAGGAATGTGTTTTGGTACACGCTGAAGGATGCGAATACTGCGCAGACGGAGCTGAGTTTTGCGCTGACGCCATTGGACAGCGGCATTCCTTTCTATGACTTGACTTGCTAGATCGTATCACGTTAGCTAGAGAGAAGAAAGCATACTGTACTTGCTGCAGCTCGAGTTGATTGCAGATCGTTCCCAAGATCTTCGCTGAGCCTGCACTTTCACCAAGCCTAGTCACTGTTCAGCACCGCTGCTGGTCGATGCCAATGATGGGTCCGGATTGATTGATGCGCTGCAGTCAGTGCGGATGTTCAACTCTGGAGATTTGAAGACAAGACATGAAAGCAAGGACCGAGGTGCCAGCACAACATTGGACATGGAGTTACGAGTACACATGTTCTCGTGAGGGCCTCAAACCAGTGCGCCTGCCCGACTTCGAAGTCTGGGACGGAACGCACCAATTCGGTCCTGAGAAGGTACCTAGGTACGTACCTAGGTAGCTTGAGAAGGAGCGGCAGTGGGAGTATCAAAGGAAGGCGTTCTGCAGTCACTTCCACAAAAGGTATGCTCAGTGCATGTGATCCCCAATTTCTCGTGGTGGAACAGATTGTACACTTCCTTCCGAAGAAGTCATGAGCAGGGAACAAGCTTGGTCATCATTGCTTTCGGGATAAGATCTTATCTCGATGCTCAGAGCTCAATCCGCATCCACATATTAGTTCCAGGTGGTCTGAACTAAGGAGGTAATACTTGCCGCGGTCATCGACGACATGCATCTCGACGATTCGCCTCACTACAAGGTAGCCTTCTCAATACCACTTTCTATTATTCTGCCATTTCTTCTCGCCCATCATGGTCTTCTGGATGAACGGACTTCTACGAGTGCTCATAGCCGCCGAGGTAAGACACACCTTTCCATGGAAACTTTGGAAGGATATTGTCCCCAATGGTCTACCTAGGTAGTACTCGAGCAACTTCGCTAACATCTGCATGCCCTCTCCATAGGACTACTTCGTCAGCCAGGTACGTTCTTGTTCCCGAATGACCATCTTGGACGTCTCCCACTTCACACAGAGCTATGCTAACAGGTCTGCTCCCTCTTCAGATCCTCCGCAGCCCCGGCTTCCATAACGCCGTCCGTAATATCCATCGCCGGGTCCAGGACCACAAACATGGTCGCGATCCCAACGAACCTCTGCGACCCGGCGAGGCTACAGGTACGCTGCTATGGAAGCGGACTCCGGAATGCATCGAACTGATACATGGCATGACTACTGACGGGTTGCTTCGTGCCTCCATAGAGCTCGACGATCAGAAAAGTAACGGCTTCATGAAACACTTCCTCGATGAGCTCCGGAATCAGGCTCGCGGTACACCCAGCGAACCTCCCCCGCCACCGCCGAGAGACCCTCACACGCCACGCAAGTGAAATGACAACCAACGAGGCGTTTTTCGCAGAGAAGAGAAGAGATGGGTCCACACCAGAGACGAATACACACGCCACCGAGGACAGGCCGCCTAGCCTGGGGTACGACTGGTCAGACGAATGTGCCACAGCAGGATCGCTGCGCATATCAGCGCGCTCCTCCTGGTGGCCCATAATCACAAGCCATCCATGCCGCCCGGGATGGTCGAGCAGCCCTGGACCAGTGAGGAGATCAGTCCGTCTTATGGACAGGGTGCCCCACCACAGCCCACGACACCGCCGCTCCGCTTTACCTTTGTCTCGCACTTCCAGAAGAGTAGGCTAGGAATCTTGGTTCCGAGTTCGAGTACGGCATCACTCGTCAGGGTAGGTGGAAGGTACACAATCGAGGGAGGCAGATCAGGTGGAAGATGAGTGTCTCGCATTAAGAAGAGGCGTGCTGCCTAGAACGACAAATGCTCAGAAACCCAGCCAAGTATTCCAGAATATTCCTATTCACTCCTTTCCGCCTTCATGTGAGCCGACATTCCGCTTCCTCCAGACCTCCCCAACAGGATCTCCATGATTTTCCACACACTCCCACTCCCCCATACCATACGACTCCGGCGCGACCCTACAACCCCTCCCTCCACCACCGACGATCAAGTTCCCCGGCCGGTACGAATTGTCCTGCTGCATACGGCGGATGACGCTCCCATGCACCCGCACATTATTGGGAATGTCACGCACTTCCCCGCCGGGTAGCGGCCACCGAATCGGCTTCCACGTGCCGTCGGCCTGCAGATCCATGCGACGGAACGGCAAGAACTCCATGATCTTCCAGCTTAACACAGACGTCGAGCTCATCCCGCAGTCGAAGCTGAGCGAGTCGTGTATGCGAGCCACATGCGCCTTGTGCATCATCTCATGGAAGGCAGACAGCGGGCCGCTGGCGCTGTGCTCTTGCGACTCGGTGCTGCTGGACCCACCGTTGATGGCTTTGCCCTTGTCATCCATGAGCGGTGTTGTGACCGGGCTGGATGGATCAACGCGAATGTCGGGTACCAGCAAATGTGCGTCGTCCTCGCCAGGCTGTTTGGCTGGGCATGTGCCAGCGCCCAATGCCTCGGAGCACCCCATGGCCACGACCTTCTCCGTATCGAACGCTAGGCCAGCTTGGATCGCCTGCCGCACCATCCAGACCAGAGGCACGTGACTGGTGCTTTTTGTCTCATGCTCCATTGGCCACCCACCGCCCACGTCGCCGTGTCCACCGGCAAACCATACTTCGTCGATGTCTTGCTTCGTCTCATCTTCTTCCACTTCAAAGTCGTCCGCGTCACCATCATCGTATGGTGCAATCGAGGAGTAGTTTGACACGCTATCAGCTGTCTTGTTGGTTGCCCGTGACTTGGAGCGAGAGTGGGCGCGGTATGGTGCTGGTCCATCTGCCGTCTCGATTGACGACTCTGCTTTGGGGACAGCAAGATTCTCGATTTGAGAAGGGCGGCGTCCGCGATCCTCGGTTTGGATTGTATCCACCTTCCGATTTTGAGTCAACCCCTCCGCCTCGGCATCCGCCGCGAGCGGGACAGCAGGCCTATGCCGATACTTCTCGTGCATATCATGCATCATCTGCCCAACCTGCATCGGATCACGAGGATCTAAATGATGGTGATGGCGGCGGTGATGCTTCTTCTTCTCCTCACTCTGATACATGAGATCCTGGCGAAACTTGGCTCTCCGCTCATCGATACTGACCGCATGGCGAATGACCTTGGCCGAGCTTCGCGCCGTGTACGGAAACTTGCTCCGCTCCATCCACGCCGTCTCGAATCGCGGCACGCTATTCACCGTATCAAACAATCCCAGAAACTGGATCCGCCGCACCGGACGACTGAAGGTCTCGCGGAAACCCTTGAGAAACTCATACATCTCGCGTTTCTTCGCCTGTCCATCCACATCGTCAGCGTCCGCCTGCCGCCGGCACTGCCACTGCGAGAACGCCTTCCACGCGAACGCGACCATCTCCTCGTTGCCGTGCGACAGCAGCCCGACGTAGTCGAGCATCTCGGCGAGGAAGCGTGCGATGTAGGCGCCCCGCGAGAAGCCGAAGATGAAGATGGCGTCGCCAGGGGAGTAGAAGCGCATTAAAAACCGATAGCCGCCGACCACGTGCTGGTCGAAGGAGGAGCCGACTGCGCTATCTTTGGCTTTCATGTACCAGGAGTGGAAGCGGGAGCGGACAGAGGTGTGGGTTAGAGAGCTGGAAACTACGTAGGTGCCTATGCCGGCTGTGTGATGGGGCGTTAGTGTTCCTAGTTGAATTGGTTGGAAAGTTGGGTGCAGGACTGCTCACGCTGGTAGTAGTGATCTACCGTAGAGGTCAGTGGCAAGATCTGTCTTCTTCGCGCGGGACGATCACTCACATTGGTCATTTGCAGTGCGATCGAGCATCCTGAAAATCTTCAGGATGTTTGAGTCACTGTCATCACCGTGGAATTTGTTCCCTGTGCCATCGAAACACAAGACAAGTTTCCGATGGCCGTGTCTGTTCCGATCAGCCGCACCAGACGGCCCTTGTGCTGTGTCCGCCATACCGGATCTTTGACTCGGAGCTCTGCTTGGACCACGGACGGACAGGATGTCATGATCAGAAACGTCAAAGTGCGTCGACCTCTCGCTGGGAGCTCTGCTGCCTATTTGAGTCGAGAGGAAATGGTGCTCCTCCGGGAGGTCGGTATGAGGAGGGGCAGGATGGTGGTGGCCATGAGAGTTCGGTATAAGGCCTCCTTTTCCCTCGGCCTGGTCCACGTGGAGCGTTGGTACTGCCATCGTGACTGTTCACTGCAGCTATGGTATGCTCATGCGCGCCCGACTAAGCAGTGTACCATGGAGATGGAAGGCGTTGCTAAAAAGCCGTTGGATGAGATGCGGTTGCAGAGCTGGTTGCAAGGCGGGGGTGGTACACCGGTGCACTGCAGTGATGCACCGATGGTGGGCAGCTTGTTGACGCGACAAGCCCTCAGTCGGCCTTTTTCATCACTTTCTGTCAACGGCCCGCACAGCTGCTGTCCCGTTCCTACGCGTCTCTGCCGACGGGCTAGCTTCAATCCCGCTATCTGGCTGTCTGGGCGATAATTTGAGCTGTGCCGCTTGGCTTGCAGGTCGAGTCTCGAAATGGGTTGTGGCTACACAACTGTGATTACAACACTCCACCACATCGAAGTCATAATTACCGCGCAAAGATTGACGATCACCGGGCGGCTGAATCCCGGCAGGAAGGGAATGTTCCCGAGACAGGGCGCTCCCCTTTGGGATCTTCTGCATGTCTCGGACAGACTGATTGCAGCCACAGGTCAGGGAAAACCGACAACTCACCGGGTACTGCAGGGTCTTGGGGTGACAGTACTGCAACCCGTGGGAAGCCATTTACGACCCCTCTCCAATTGGCTTGTGTGGACCACCAATTATTTTCTGGTAGATGAATGGGTACGAGGTTTGGTATCACCAGTGGTACCACAACCTGTTATTCATCATTCTCGCACATTTCGAAAGTGGGGTGGGTTTGCATTTCGATCGTTGCTCGTGGTCATACTGCATCTGTGGGAGCTTGAAGGGGGACGAATATCGCCGACATAATGGCAAGGCTTCAAGCCAATGGCTGAGAATATCTCTGGCGCTACACCACGGGCGGGATGGAGGGTATGTCTCACCTTGCAGCCGCCAATCTTTGATGGCCTATCGGGGAGAACTATCTCGCAGTGACATTTACTCGGCGATGGCTTCACTCCACTTAGGTCTGAGCAGCCTAACTTACTCAGCTCCAGCCAGCCAATATTGCCGATCATCTCCAAGCCAGCTCAACGCAAAAGCGTGTGCCGGCAAACTATCATGGCTGCTGGCTGCAAAGCCCTGAGGCGCATTTCCCAATTACCTTCCGCTTGCATGCAACACCAGAGACACAACCCACGGAAGTGAAACATTGATCAACCCTTGGGCCTCTCACAATAATAGACACCAGCCACTCATGTCATTTATGATCGACCTACCGAAGTGTTGTGATGGCACACCAAGCGGGGTCTTTCATATCAGGCTTGTGCCGTGTCATTCGAGTCCAGATAATGCTTCACTTTGTGCGCCGCCTTCGAGCGGGTGGATGCTGTGTTTCACTGCTATACGGCATAAACAATTTTCAGTGCTTGTGCACCAAATTTTGCTTCTGACCGGTGTCTTGTGTGCCGGTTATCAAGGACCCACCAGAGCTCGGAATCGAATCTCCTCGTATATGCTTAAGATCTTCTACAATCATTCTGCTATCCTCACCTTGAAGCCAGTCTACCGACTCACCTGGTGTCACTGACCCTGTTGGAAGTCATCATGGCGACGAACGGGACCAGCAGCACCAATGGCACTAATGGTACCAATGGTCTGCATTCTGTCACGAACAGCAGCAGCTTGAACTACAAGACATCAAACCATGACACTGCTGCGAACAGCTCTCCTGCTCCACTAGCAACGGCTCACCGCCCTGAGCAACTCAAGGCCAATCGTGAAGGCGTCGTCGCGGCGTTTTCACAGTTCAGCCAGCTCATCCACTCCCCACGCAAACCCCTGCCGACGCAAAATGGCAGCGGGACGGCAAGCGTCAAGAGGACGCAGACGGGGCTGCGGTTGGACTTGAAATCCATCGGATGTAAGGGTAAGTCAAGCTTGGGACCCGCTTCCGTTGAACTCACCGCTGACAACCAAAACAGAAGTGAGAACCCTCATCGACCTGATCAAAAGCAAGCTCAAGGGTGTAGAGCCCATGGACGACCACACCATGCTGATGGAGCGCATTATCGCCCTGGTCGCCGGTCTGCCCTCCAAGTCGCGGACCCGGGTCTTGCTCACCGACCAGTTCATAAACGAGCTGTGGTACAGCCTCGACCACCCCGTGCTGAACTACATTGGTGAGAAGTACTCGTACCGGAGCGCGGACGGATCCAACAACAACCCCCTGTACCCGCAGATGGGAGCCGCGGGGACGACGTATGCGCGATCTGTGCGCCCTACAATCATGGCTCCCGGGGCGCTGCCGGACCCTGGGCTTATTTTCGACACGGTTATGAAGCGATCTAGTAGTGGGTACAGGAGGCATCCGAATAATGTGTCCAGTATTCTGTGGTACTGGGCAACAATCAGTAAGTGCTATTCGAATCGCTCTGTTGGGTCGATGTCCCCATCGACCGTTCTTATCATCTCTGCGGTAGATGATTGGACACTGAATCTAACACCGTATCAGTCATCCATGACTTGTTCTGGACCGACTACCGGGACATGAATAAGTCCAAGACATCCTCATATCTGGATCTGTCTCCGCTGTACGGCAGCAACCAAGACATGCAGAACACCATTCGGACCTTTCAAAACGGCAAGCTGAAGCCTGATGCGTATGCTGACAAGCGGCTCAACGGCATGCCACCCGGCGTCTCTGTCCTGCTCATCATGTTCAATCGCTTCCACAATCACGTTGCGGAGCATCTGGCAGCCATCAACGAGGGCGGCCGGTTCACTCCTCCCCCGGGTCCCCGCCCCGGCCTGTCCAATCCCCAGCCTGCTGGGGATGACAAGGCCGAAGATGAGGCTCAGAGGAGGAGTGACGCCGCGTGGAAGAAGTACGACGAAGACCTCTTCCAGACCGCGAGACTAGTCACCTCAGGCCTTTACATCAACATCACGCTGGTCGATTACGTTAGGAACATTGTGAATCTCAATAGGTGCGACACAACGTGGACACTTGATCCGCGAGAGGAGATGGGCCGCGACGCTGGCACGGCGAAAGGCGCGGAAGCCGGTACGGGCAATGTCGTCTCGGCCGAGTTCAATCTCTGCTACCGCTGGCACAGCTGCATCTCCGAGAAGGACGACAGGTGGATCCAGGACTTCTACATGAATCTCTTTGGCAAGTCAGCGACCGAAGTCGGTGTCCAGGACATGGTCATGGGCTTTGCCAAATTCGAGAAATCCATTCCCGATGACCCTGCGCAGAGGACATTTGGAGGCTTCCAGCGCAACCCCGAGACAGGGAAGTTCAGCGATGATGACCTTGCTGAGTGTATCACCTCCTGCATCGAAGACCCTGCCGGTGCCTTTGGTGCACGTAATGTGCCCATAGCGATGAGGCCGGTGGAGATCCTGGGTATCCTCCAAGGCAGGAAGTGGCACGTTGCCGGCCTCAACGAGTTCCGGAAGCACTTCGGCCTTAAGCCATACGACACATTCGAAGAGCTCAACTCCGATCCGGAAGTCGCCAGCTGTCTCCGCCATCTGTACGAGCACCCGGACTTCGTTGAGCTATACCCCGGGCTCGTCGCTGAGCAAGCCAAGGACCCCATGGTTCCCGGCGTGGGCATCGCGCCAACCTACACCATCTCCCGTGTCGTACTGAGCGACGCTGTCTGTCTCGTTCGAGGAGACCGGTACTACACCTCCGACTACAGCCCGCGGGCACTCACGAACTGGGGCTACCACGAGGTGCAGTACGACCTGAACGTGAACCATGGCTGCGTCTTCTACAAGCTCTTCCTTCGTGCGCTGCCGAACCACTTCAGGTACAATTCGGTGTATGCGCACTATCCGATGGTGATTCCGTCGGAGAATGAGCGCATTCTTAAGTCGCTGGACCGCGCTGAGCTGTTCACGTGGGAGCGGCCTGCGTTCGCGCCTCGGATTGTGGAGATCACTTCGTTTGGAGGCGCGAAGCATGTGCTTGCGAGTGCGGATAAGTATAAGGATGTCTGGCAGACCAGCGTCAGCTCGTTGACGAACAGCAAACCTGGTAAAGTTTCACACGGTGATGTTAAGCTGTCAGGGGATGGCTGGGAGGGGGCTGTAAAGGCGTTCTATACGCATATCATGGAACAGCTGATCCGTGAGAAGAGCTACGTCTTGGGTGGTTCTCGCCATGTCGATGTTACCAGGGATATAGGCAACCTCGCAAGCGTAAGTTGACCATTAACATTCTCTTCAATACCTTGGCTAACCTTCTGTACCCAGACACATTTCATTTCTCACCTCTTCAACCTGCCCTTGAAGAGTGCCTCCAACTCGAAGGGCATCTACACCGAGGATGAGCTTCATGCCGTGCTCGCACTCATCTACCTCGCCACGTTCCTCGACGTCGACCCGGTGAAGTCGTTCCCACTGAAACAGGCGACCAAGACGGTGGCCGAACAGCTCGGCAAGATCGTCCAGACGAGCATCGGCGGATCCCACGGAGCCGGTGCCGACTCCGTCTGTGCCCACGGGGCGAACACACTCAAGAGCCTTTCGAAGGCCGGCTTGAGCACGTCGGACATCGCGTGGCACCATGTGCTGCCGACTGCCGTAGCTGCAGTGCCTACTCAAGGTGCAGCTGTATGTCCCCCCCCCCCATCTCTCTTTTTCCATGTACATGAAGTTTATGGCCTCTTGTACTGACACGTCACAAGCTCGCACAAGCCGTCGACTTTTATCTGTCCCCGGCTGGCAAGGAGCACCTCCCCCAGATCCAGAAGCTCGCACAGCAGCCCTCCTCAAGCGATACCGATGCCCAACTCCTTCGCTACGCCCTAGAAGCCGTCCGCCTCTCTGGCTTCGTCGCGTCTCGCGAGGTGACCGTGTCAGACACTATCCTAGAAGACGACGGGAAGCGCGTCTCCGTCCATGCTGGGGACCGCGTGGTTGTTACCTCTGTACGCTCACAACCCCCAAATCACGCAACGATCTTTACCGCCGCTAACAACCTCCCAGACCCCCGTGGTCGCAGACCACGCTCACGTCGACCTTACCCGCTCGGCGGACAGCTATCTGTACCCCGGAGCTGGGTCGTCATCGCTATTTGGGCGTGAGGTCTTCCAGATCGCGCTGACGGAGATGTTCCGCGCTGTGTTCAGGAAGGCGAACCTTCGCCGCACGCCTGGGCCCCAAGGTGAGCTCAAAAGGATTTTCACCACTAGCGGTGGGGTGGGGATGTATATGAGTGAGGACTGGAGCGGTGTGTCGCCTTTGCCCACATCTATGAGGGTTTGTTGGGACGAGTAGATGGGTGTTGGAAGGGGAATGAGGTTTTGTATTCAATGTCATGGTGTCTACCTACTTTATGAAGCTGACAGGATTTGCCTCCTGTATTTCGCGGTCGAGGTCGAAACCGCAATTTGTCCACGGTGAAAACCGCCACAGGCAGCAATGTAGTCTGAGCAATCTTGGTCAAATTGCACTCTATTGTATGGAAATTATGACTCCAAGGAACAGCAGGGTGGGTTGGTGCTGTGGCTCTGCGGGATGAATTTCGGATCGTATTGGGAGGGTCGTGAGTTTCACTCGTCGCAAACTATGCTTGTGACGACCGTTCTTCGGATTGCCGACAAAGAATCTGAATCCGTCCTCACGACATCAGAGCTGTTGTTTGTTTATATTATTCTCATCTTTGCGTACCACAATGGTGCCAGTTTGGAAAGCCAATCGAGTGGCCAGCTCTGGAGGAGGGCAACGGCTAGGGACAGGAGGGCGGCAAGCGGTGAAACAGGTTGGCGCGCCCCCTTCGAAAGTTCGTCTTCAAAGCAGGGGTACCTAAGTCTCAGGCTTTCCGGACGAGGCGCAGCTGTCCTTCCCAGTGCAGATTGAATGATGGCGGTTGGATCCGCCGCTCTGTTGGTGGAAATACGCTCCTGGTGAGGCTGTTGGTGGGGCTGTTGGTGAAGTTGTTGGTGGAGCACGTTGGACGTCTCATATACCGCTCGTGGTGGCGAGTGGTGTTGGTGGGAGCACAAGTGACTCACATGCTACTCAGGGTCAGCATATTTCATCCCCTTCGTCCTCGTGGATGCTCCGCACATTTCCTTCCTTTTTACCAGCAAGCATCTCTTGACGATACATGGCTTCCCTGATCGAAGACGACAGCAACTTAGAACATTGATAATGTCCGCAACTCAACACTACCCAAACGTGCCTCACATCGAGAACCTCGATTTGTATCGCGAGGGAGGTTTCCATGTCGTCCACATCGGCGATCGTATCGCAGATGAAAAGTACGCTTCTATACTAGGAACGTACACTATCATCGACAAGCTCGGGCATGGAGACTCCTGCACCGTGTGGCTAGCGCGCCCCGATTCCGACGAAGACCGCTGTGTAGCTGTTGCGATCAAGACTGCTGAGACCTCGATGGGTGTTCTGAATTTGCTGAGACCAGGGGTTGAATACGGCTGGCTCAAGGTCGTTAATCAAGATCATCCTGGAAAGAGGAATCTTCTTATTCCTGAATCGTTCTTCAACATCAAAGGACCCAATGGGACTCACCTCTGCACTGTCACTGCTGTCCAAGGACAGTCAGTTTCTGCCGCAACGGGACGAGGATCAAACGACAGCCGCCCTTTGCCAATCTCGGTGGTCAAGAATGTTGTTCTTGGGATGATAAGCGGCCTACAATGCACTCACGCGACAGGACTTGCCCACTCAGGTGAGATCAGATCTATGCAGCAGAAGTTTCGTAACCAACTAAAAGTGACTAAACTCTTTACTTGATAGATCTCCAGCCATCAACCGTTCTTCTCAGTCTACCTCATGGCACAACCCGCTCTGTCAGGGCCCTGACCGAGATCATCGGCGAGCCGATAACACGCCCCTTCCCCAGCGCAGCAGCCGATGAGACCCCAGAAATAAACCCCAGCCAGCCTCGATATCTTGTTGAAGGGATATCTCGATGCTTTATCGATCCATCAACATGCTCTGGACCAGTTCAAATTGCAGACTGGAGCAAATGCTTCACCCCAGAGTTTGCGCCTGAATGCATCGACGGCATGGGCCCGTATCTCTGTCCAGAGTTCAACAGCCCGCGAAAGATCACAATGAGTATGGATATTTGGCAACTGGGCTGCGGAATATTCCAGATGATTACCGGTCGTGACCTGTTCGGTGTCAGCAGGGACCCGGTGGATCAGGTGCTCAGCTCGATGATGAGGATCCTCGGGCCGCCGCCGAATGATATCTTGGTTGACTGGATGACGTATCTCTGCTTACTAGGCGGCGACGTGAAGCTCATTGCTTGCAACGAACCACCGGTCTCTCTGGAGCAGATCATTCGGAATGAGCTTCTCGCTGGCGCTGGTCGATTATGGGCGGTAGAACACGACATTGAACTATTCTGATCTCTAATCACGTCGATGTTAGTATACGATCCCGCGCAACGCCCGACGATAGAAGTCGTGTCACAGCATCCTGCTATCATTGAGTTCATGCCGCGGAAGGGCAAGGGCTCAGTTATAAGCCGTGCATTGGGGAGTTTGTGGCTTTAAGAGAGAAAGAGAGAGACCATCAGGTGTGCGCACCGCTGTGGGCGGTCAAGTGTGCATGCTGCTTCATCAGCTTGAACGGCTGCTGATGCGGTATGGGAGCGTGTGCAGTGCGACCGTCACAGTTCAGGGAATCTCTTTATCAGTAGATAGCACTTGGTAGTCATGAAAAATTGCGTAAAAGAAACAAATTCGGACTCGATGACAATCATTGAAGTGACAGATAGCAACGTGATATAAAAGTCTCGTTCGATCTATCACGAGACCAGCTTGATCAGCCAGTCGACCGTCGTGCGCGTGTTGCTGAGGGTTGGAACATGACCGCACGCGATCGTCTCCACGTCGACTTTGTTCCCGCTCTTGCTCTCGATCATCTCAATCTCGGCTCTCTGAACATTCGGTGGAATGACTAGGTCATTCTCACAAAACAGATACGAGACTGGAACGTCCAAGTACCCAGCATGGCTCAGGGGCGTCGCGAAGCTGGCTGTAGAGTGCCGCGCCATCTGCTTGACCCACGCCAGGCCTTCTTCTGCTGGGAGATCAGCGAATGTGAGTGAAGCAGATTGAGGCAGATCGGGCTGCCACATCCAGCCGTGTTCCTAGGGCGTCGCTGAAGTCAGTCTCTGATCGTATCGTTCAAGGCTGGGGTGGGAGGATCATCCGGGGACCATAAGAACACGTACATCCACCTCCAGCTTCAGCTTCGTCTGTGTGTCCTGCTGGATCCCCGCCAGTATATCCATCGCAGTGGTACCAATATCAGGCACCAGCGCCGTCATATACGCGATTCTCACAACCCCGCCTGCCTTCCCCTCCGCCTGCCTCTCGCGCACCGTCAAGCCCTTAATGCTCTGAGTTGCGGGAATGCCGCCGTACGAGTGCGCAACAAGGACGATCTCCGTGCCGGCGTCGGCGAGCTTCGAGAGCTCGGCGGATATGAAAACGGCGTCGTCGAGCATAGTCGGCGGCGTGCCCTCTCGGCCGACATTGGGGCCTGCTCCGACGCTGGGGAGGTGCAGGACTTTGATGGGGACGTTGGCTGCTGACACCGCTTGGACGATGTTGTCGTAGAGCGCTGGGGGAGTAAACGAGCCTGTGATGAAGATGATGGACGGTGGGGACATGGTGGCGGATGTCATTGAACGGTCCTGGACAGATGGGGAACAGGTGTGTTTGTCGAGCCTCACCGTGGATTTCACATCAAATTCGAGATATAGGAAGAAAAGAAACCCTATTTATTGTCCATGGCGCGGTAGGATCGGGCGGGGAAGTCCCCATGCACCTGCGGGATTAGAAATTGGAGCAATGTATCTTGTAAGCAAAGTGAGTGTGTTCGCTAGGGGCGCCATGGGCTCATGCCGTGTGGTTTCCGTAGACGATAGCGATATTCACTGTTGCTTGAGAGTATCGTTTGCCTACTTAAGTACTTTAGTGCACATTTGATATCCTGGAGGACAGATGACTGGGCCAATGTCATGAGATGGGAACCAGAAAAAAATGGCATTCTGGCTTGTGAATATTGAAAGAATTTCGTGCTTCATCACCATCAGCCCTTCGCCTATCGTGGAACCCATTTCCCCGTCAACGTAATTTGCATCTGATGGACCAGACCAGAATGAGAAGTTGCGGGAGGTGTAATTACTAATGAGATGGTCGGTGTTAGTGTCATTGTTCGCCGAGCCTCTGAGGTACGGAAATAGACCGGCAGAATCTTGTATGGCAGGCGGTGTACTCATTCTTACAGGCGTACCCCCGCTCACCTCGGCTTCGGCCCATCGTTGCTCCGACCTCATGTCTCCGATGAGCCGCGCCACACCCTTCGCCCACAGTCTACCGGAGTGCCTTCCAATCACGAACGTTTCTGCACGATCCTTCCCCGCCAGCGCAGACTTCGGCGAGGCACGCCTTCAACGGTTCTGGACGCAGTCACTGCGGGTTGCAGCGCCTTCGCTTTCAGGGCCGCGATCCTAGCACTGCGCCGCAGTGGTTGCATACTTTTCGGAGACTGGCGGTTGTTTCTCGCGCTCGCTTTCTGCTGCAAGCGGTCGCTCGAATTCCCCACGGCACTCCCATTTCGCTGTTTCATCTTCGCGACTGCAGACGCGTGCGAGTCGCTAACGGATCTTGCGACAGCACCATCTGAAGTCCGAGTGTGGGGAACCAGGGACTCGCTGTCGTTGGATTTCAAGCGCTTGGAAGAGGATGCGCCGTCGACCTCATCGTCACGGCCGCGCTTCGATCCCCTTCTTGGTTGATCGGGGCTGCCATCACCGAGATCCACCGCTGGGCTGCGCCTGGCGAACTTCGGCATCGGCGCTACATACATGCGTTGACAATGTTCCTCAGCAGTCGCCTCGCACGCGAGACTCCTCTCAATTCCTCGAGCGGCATCCGGGTGAAACTTTGTGATGCTGGGGTCCTTAAACTCAGCCTCGATTATCGGAACTTGGTCAAGGGCCCATCGCGCTTTGAGGTAGTGACCATGCGCATGCCTCTTCAAAGCGAGGTAAGCCTCTGCTGCCCGCACAAACTCGGTCTTTAGATTGCATCGTTTCTTGAGTTCCGCTTGTGTTTGTTCTGCTGATTGGAGCCTCGACTCGGCTGCAGCGAATTTTTGCGCGCGCACTTCTGGTGTAAGACGAGGCCTTTCTGGATTCTCCATGTCTTCGCGTGACGAGTCTGTCAATGTCTGAACAGCCGCTTGAGCCAATGCAAGAGCCTCACAGGCTCGTGTCATTGCCCTTCGTTCCTCTTTCCAGTGCTCCTCGGTGAGGACGCTCTCCCTGGTATCGATTGGCCCTAGCATGGATGAGTCCACAAGTTTATTCCATGCTTCATTGTAGTTCGACTCCACAGCATTGACATGGCTGGCTTTTCGGTGGTGTCGCGCGAATAGGTAGCCGAGGTACTCAATCCAGGTCGTCAATTGATCTTGCTGCAGCAAATCCTCGTGGAATCGGAATGGCTTGGTGAATCCGTACTCAGCGAGGAGTCTCGTAACCGCCTCCGTGTAGGACGAGGACTCGGGTCGAAAAACACGGACAAAACGAGTATATTCCCTTCTCGTCTCGTTGGCTGCGTCCCGACGAGTGGAGTCGCCACGGTTGATCTGCTGCCAGCGGCGGAACATGAGCCAACTTGCGAGCTGGTGAGCAAAAATTTCGAATTGAAGATCCGATGTATCCACAGGATCGGGGTCGTAGAACGGATCGATGTCCACCCAAGGTCGCAGCATATCCCAATGAGGGACAGGATTCTTCATAATCTCGTAAATCTGTTCCCGTGGGTACAGGGGCCGACCGCCTTGGTCAACAAGTTCGTCCCAGTCCCTCTCCTCCAACTCTTCGTCGGCCATCCCCGACGGAGTATCTGGACCCTCGACGCATTTCTCGAATTCGCGTCTGGTGGTTGGACTGTCTTTGGTGAGATCGAGCAGTCGCGAGACGAGTTGATCAGGATCAACAGGGCGTGATTGGCCTTTGTGATAGGCGCGTTCACTCCAGTTTCTGTATCGGTGTCAGTTGATATCTAGGAGCGTAGGAGCGAAATTTGTCTTTCTGGTCGGGAGAAGTAAGTACCTTAGCCGCTCAATGAAGCTCGGCGGCAAGTTCTCCGGATCCTCAACCTCTACCCAGGTGGGACCCTCATCAGTAGTATGGTCGCGTAAGTACTGGTCAAGCTGTTCATCATCATAGGCAATGAGTTCTCGAGCTAAGTATTGTCCCTCTGCTGCAGGTGCCGGGCAAATGGATGGGCGAGTAGATGTCATTCTGAAAGGTAGGATGGTGTTAAGCCAAGGAGTTGGGAACAGTAGAATGGAAGTTTGAGGGGTATGAAACGCCAGTTGGTTGTTGTAGCCTGAGGCGACAAATGTGTCAGCAGGACCGACCTGGGCAGGTGGTGACACAGGTCGCTCATTCGTTTGCCTCACTTTCAGAACATTTGTGTCAGCAAGGGCGGCTCGAAAGGCGGCTCGAAGGCTGGGCTGCCCGTGTGTCTGGGTGCATAATTTCGGCATGGAAGAACGTCATCCAATAGTTCTATCAGCCACTTAAATCGATACTGTGTGTATTGTCAATGTTGTACCTACTTAAGTACCTGGGTAAGAAGACTGTACTTTCCCCGTTCATCGACCAAGGCCGCGTTGAGATATGTAATATTGAGGTAATTGCATACTCGGTATGTACAAATTTCCAGCTTCCTACGGATGCTATAAGGCATTCTTGTCTCACTCCTCATTAATATGAGTGGGGATCATGATATATACAAGCGATCCAACAGCTGACAAAACACATGGTGGCGCGTTGATATCTTGCTTGACACCCAACTTCATGGAGCCCTGGCCGTCAAAGACGATAGGCAGCCGATTCCTGATCATCTCCTATTCCAGGTACCGATACTCTGAATATGGAAGCAAACACAGACCGAGTGTCGTTTCCCAAATCGACACACCAATTACCCATTCCAGGCACAAAGTGCAATTTATCTGATCACGAGTAGTCCTAAAGAGAAAATGGAGCTGATTCTGAGAAAGTGTAAAGCAGAACCAACAACGGTATATGGATTCACAGCGGTCGGCATTCGTATTCGTCCGCGTGGCTATTGTATAATTATACTCTGTATTCACATCTGCTCGAAAGGATTGAAGCTTGAAACCCTTAGAACATCGGGCGGTTACAGAAAGTGGATTGTATAACCGCGTCGAGTTTAACCTCACACCATAGAATTATTCGTGTCCAGTCCCGCGCGGAAAGCACCAGTGAGGAGTAATGATACTCCCGCCGAGGCTTGACCTTTGCTGCGCAGCGACGTCATTGGGTATATGAAATGAGGCTGGCCTCTGAATTATGAGTCACTTGGACATGAAAGCCATCTAAACCTTGGAAGGTTGGAAGGTGTAGGCATGCCTCGTATCAATGAAACCTGCCACATGGCCGCCGCTCCGTAGATGTTTGAGCCTGTCCACGAGTGTGCCATCATGACTGTTCCCAATCCTGTGATTAGGCGCTCCTGTTGTCTGTCTCATTTTCAAGGTAAGCTCCGATTCAATTCAAAAAGGATGCGGGCCGCCCGACATTGTGTTGAACGTTATTGTGTTCAGTTCTTGTAGCATTTGGTTCATTCAGAATCCAAGACCTTGTACTTGCATTTACGGTGATCCACTCCCGAGGTCATGGCTGACGACCTGATCGCGCAGCTATACCCATACAACGACACCTTGCACCATTATGCAGAGAAAGTCATCCTCAATAGCTCAAGATGTGTCCTTCCGAAGTCCTCTCTTCGCCAGGAAGAAGATATATTCGCCAGACGCGGGGATCGGGAACACACAGCATCCCGAGAAGCTACTCCAGAGTATCCCGACCCCGGACTTGAGAACCTGCCATGCCTCGAACTACGCTTCAGTTCTGGCCCACGCACCGCATCAGGATTCGTCTTTGGAACCGATGAACAATGCGATGTCGTCCTTCCGACCTCGAAAGACTTGGGCCTCAGTAGACGGCACTTCGCTTTGACATACAAAAAGTTCATAGACGGGCGTCCTCGCTTGATTCTTCGCGATCTCGGTTCTAGCCATGGCACAGCAGTCATATACCAACATAGGGAGGCAAGGGTACGCAAAAACTTCGACTGGATCCTTCATGGGTTCAATGTGCCGCAAAACGCGAAGCAGCTCATTGTGAAGCTACGCACAAACATTCAATTCCAGGTCGTCGTCGCCCACCAGGACATATCATCACAAGCATACAAAGACAATGTTGCACGGTTTCAGATGGGAGAGGCGAGTGCCCACGACCTCCTTGGGGGACTCGGTGTCCAGAGCGGTCCTGAGACCGAGCTCAAAACTGGGACCCAAACACCCGCCAGACAGTCACCTGTCTTTGTTCCAGTCAAGATCCTTGGCCATGGCAACTTTGGTTCTGTGACCCAGGTATGGAATTCCAGCACAGGAGAAATGGTTGCCTGTAAATCATCACACCAAAATCAGTACAGACAGTTTGTCTGGGACAAGGTTGCAGGCATTATGAAGCAAGTCAAACATGTAAGTCAAGCCTTGAGAGTTAGGTCAACAATGCATGATTCAGCATTCCATGGGTACTAACTTCTACAACATTCGTTAGGATAACATCATCCATATGCTGGGGCACACCACAATGAATATGACTATGTTCAGTACCTATTACGAATACATGTGGTTCGGGGATATAGAAACTTCCCATCTACAACATTGTCTCTCACACGAAGAGCAGATTGTTGCTCTCCATCAAAGCTCATCAGCTTTGAGGTACCTTCATGGACTCCCTGAACCAATGGCACATCGGAACCTCAAGCCAAAAAACATCCTCGTCAAATGCCGAGATGTCAACAACCCTCGCAAGCTTCACATCAAGCTATCTGAATTCGGATACACAAAACTAGACAAAAACGACAGGGAAACCAGCTTCTTCGGAGGACTCTACAGTCCACCGGAGGTCCAGGCCACACAAACGTACTCTCGATTGTACACAAAAGACGTTAATGTGGACATATGGTCACTTGGCGTTGTCTTTATGGAAATTGCATCCACTCTGCCGGACATACGTGAAAATTTTGTTACAGATCGAGGCAATGGGAAGGAGTGGTGTAAGAAAGTCGAGCGGAAAGCAATCAACCTGACAAAGAAGCGGGACGGTGTTGTGAACCATGGGCTGACAGATATCTTGGTACGCATGCTGGTTGTTCAGGCCACAATGCGGTGCTCAGCTGCAGATTGTTGGTTGGCAACATCACAGCTCCTTGGGCTTCAAGCACGTGAACCAGCGTCAATGCCAGCCGCAGAGGCAGACGAGGTATGTTCTCTATTCTATTCAATATTTCAAGGGAGATATTTATAGCCCTATGGTAGGCACAGGCTGGTATCCCACGGCATGTATCCCAGGGATATATCTGCCGCTCCTATCCTTCTATTCTATAGGCCCGGGCATTCAAAGCTTTACCCAGCCTTGTTTTATGCCTTTCTGCTTTTTTTTTTTTTTTTTTTTTTTTTTTTTTTTTTTTTTTTTTTTTTTTTTTTTTTTTTTTTGCAATTTTTTTTTTTTTTTTTTTCCTGTTCCATCATAAAATTTTTTTTATTTTT
>PYFS01000242.1:0-124540 GCA_003671545.1 Ophiognomonia clavigignenti-juglandacearum | reverse complement strand
GTGATGAATATGTTTTTTTTCTTTTGTTTTCCTCTTTTTTACATCAAAAAAAAAAAACCCCCCCCCCCTTTTTTTTTTTTTTTTTTTTTTTTTTGGCACTCCGCATACCTTCCTCCAGCGACGACTACCTGCTTGAGAATCTTTTGGGCCAGCTTTGCTGAACTCAACACACATGCCATTCCCTCTGCACGTGGACACCATCGGCGTCCGGTTTTCCGTCCTCCTCGATCTCAGTGTTGGACCTCCTCAAACCGGCCTTTCTACCTTCTTCCTCGTCGCCCGAGTCCGTCTGACGGTACTTGTGTGCTGTGATCTTGACTGTGTTCAAAACGTTCCGGTTGTCGGCGAAAGGGTATTCATCAAGTTGGACCTGATTACTCTGTCCGGGACTCGACGTCTTGTGCCACAGTGTGACCAAGGCAGACTGGATGAGGGGCCGCATAGTCGGGATGCAGGCGTTGATTATAACGAGAGCCGGCTCGACGACGGTCCAGAAGACGGAGTCGAGCATATCGTAGCTGATATCGTTGAAGTTGAGCTTGGATAGGATGACCATTCTAACGACGCTGATGGTGCAGATGAGAAGCCCAATGAGGAAGATCAGGCTTACACCAATCTTTGACGACGTTGGCATCTGCAGCTGGTAAACGAAGTGCACGGGAAGCACCATGATGGCGACGTCAGTGGCCATGTTGATGGCTCCGATGGCCGTAAATGCTGCCGGCCTGTTGCCGCACACAGCTGTAATGGTGACGTCCCAGTTGGATTGGAACGGCCGGCAAATCAGAAACACCTGGAGGATGTTCGTTATGTACCAAAGAAGCACGAATACCAAGAGCATCCAAGTGGCCTTGATGAAAGACGCGGAAACGAATATCCTCCTGTAGAAAAAAAGGTAGGACGCTTTTCCGAGGGGCAGTGTCGTTCCGTAAATGATTTGATATGCGACGAGCATCTGCGGACTGTTCAGCATGTGAAAATAGCTAGTTGAAAACTTTGAATAGGAGACATCGTTCGTACCTTGAGAATGATTTCTAGGTTATTCATCTCTATCTCTGTGATGTGTACACCCATGCCGTATTTTGCATCTAAATTCCGTCACATGGTTCAGCGAACAGTTCTGAGGATAACTTCCCTCGACAAGCAGAACTTACCAGCGATCTCGATAGCCAGGAGAATATAAAGTAAGAGGAGACTGCAAATGATGAAGTAGTCATCTAACCAGAGGGCAATCTTTCTTGTCCGGCGAGCCCAGAGGCGCACCATCACAGCCAAGGTAGCGAGCCCAACAATGACCGATGAAGCAATGATGTCGTTGAGGACTGCTTCGAACGTATCAATCGCGTACAGATGCATGATGAAAGCTCTCGAGAGGTACTCAAACATCACCAGGATATGTGAAGCCCAGACACAAGCGCAGCGTCAATTTTTATGAGCACATCCAAGCAAGTCCCCTCCCGATATCGATGCCCACTTCGGCATTTTGTGCAAATTACCAATACACCATCAACATTCGCTTACCAGAACCAACTGAATATCTGTCCAAGAATAGTCTCTTCGAAGGAGCCAACGACGAGGGATTTGCGAACAAGATACCTGTTCGGAGTTCTTCCAAATCCAACGCCGCACCAACATGCCTCTGGGCCTCGCGGATCCACCGCGGCTCCATAACGAGAGGACCTCAAAAGGACCATGCCCCGGGGGCAAGCGGATCCAAGCTGTCGGGACTGCGCTACCCAACTTGAATCCCCCTGCCGACCAACCATGGCCACTGTCATGGTGGGCATGATGATACGTAAGCCAGGGGTCCAGCTCAGCCCCTGCAGGATACCAGTATTAGGCCATCACCACCAGCCCAGGAACAATTCTACGCCGACCTAACCCCGGATTTCCCAGGTGACAGTCGACAAGACTCTCAACGAGTCCACACTATATTATCTTCTGCCTTGACCCACGTCGAACCTAGGTCTTCCGCAAACTCAACGACTACCAAGAACTGGATTTTACCGCATCATTTGAGCACACCCACTTAAGCCTAACACCATGCCCGGAACAAGCGGAAGCATCAACTGGCCAGACACCGCCGACTTCATTGTCGTAGGCGGCGGCCAGGCCGGCCTAGTCGTAGCCTCACGCCTCAGCGAAGACCCAAGCACAATAGTCCTCGTCATCGAAGCCGGCGCCAACCGCCAAGGCGACCCGCGGATCGACACACCCGGGCTCATGACCTCCATGTACGACGACCCGGCCTACGATTGGAAGCACATGACTGTGCCGCAGGACCACGTCGACGGCCGTTCGATCGCCTGGCCTCGTGGAAAGATGCTCGGTGGCACGTCGGCCATTAACTTCTCCGCCCTTGTGTATCCGGCGCGGAGTGACTTCGACAATTGGGCGGCGCTGGTGGGTGATGAGGGCTGGAATAGTGAGGCAATGGCGCCGTATCTGCGGAGGGTGCATCGGTATGTGAAGGCGCCGGCTGAGTTGAAGAGTCGTATGGGCATGGAGTCGTGGGTGGACGAGGAGGCGCAAGGGTACGATGGACCTGTGACGGCTTCTTTCACCGCTACGCTGGGCCCATTTGTAAGCCTCTTTGTCTCTCTACCTATAGGATAAATGGCATTGTTAGCTGACTTCAACCAGAATGAGGCGTTTGTGAAGACCTTTGAGACCCTGCGCATTGACACCACCGGGGACCCAATCTCCGGCAAGACCCAAGGGGTTTTCCAGAACCCTCTGTCCATCAAGGACGGGACAAGAGAATACTCAACCTCCGCGTACTATGGTGAGGAAGTCGCGAACAGACCGAATCTTCATCTCATCACTGAAGCTCTGGTCGAGAAAGTCATCCTGGAGAGGATCCAGACCGATGGCGAGAATGGGGCAGAGCAAGTCAGAGCCACGGGCGTGCTGTTCTCCAACGCCAACAAAAGACACACTGTCCACGCTGTAAAGGAGGTTATCGTTTGCTGTGGCGCCGTGAAAAGCCCCCAGTGCCTGGAGTTGTCCGGTATTGGATCGGCCAAGCTTCTCGCCCAGCAGGGCATCGAAG
The DNA here is from genome assembly GCA_003671545.1 of Ophiognomonia clavigignenti-juglandacearum. Taxonomy (NCBI): domain Eukaryota; kingdom Fungi; phylum Ascomycota; class Sordariomycetes; order Diaporthales; family Gnomoniaceae; genus Ophiognomonia; species Ophiognomonia clavigignenti-juglandacearum. The sequence continues at coordinate 121,488 of PYFS01000242.1, read as the reverse complement.
TCTTCGTTGACAACAAGCAGGTTGGCGAGAATGTGCAGTAAGCAGAAGAAAGTTTCACTGGTGCCAATTCTGGCAGCTGACGTGTTGCAGAGACCACCCCCTATCGAGTATCAGCTTCGAGATCGCAGATGATCAGGTTTCGGGCGACATCATGCGAGACCCCCAGGTCGTGCAGGCTGTCATGAAGCAATACCAGGACACACATGCCGGGCCTCTGAGCGGAACGCCGCTCACTTTCGCATACACACCTCTCGTGAACAGGAACGGCATCCTGTCCCAGGCCGACATCGCAGAGATCCTCCGCGATTCTCTAGACAATGCCCCAAGCAACTTGGACGAAGTGCTTCCCTCCCGGGGCCGCCAGTTTGCCCTCCTCCGAGAACAGCTTCTCAACCCACTAGAGTCGACAATAGAATACATGTATATTCCACTGCAGTTGAACTCCTCCCCTTCCGGGGCGACCGACATGACGACTCTTTTCAGCAAGGCCCACACGGGCAACTACATCACCATCGTCGCCATGCTCATGCACCCCTTCTCGCGAGGAAGCATTCACATCACAAGCCCCGACCCCGCGGCAGAACCCAGAGTGGACCCCGCCTATCTATCCCATTCTCTTGATATGGAGATGCTGGCTCGGGCTACGCAGTTCGCAAAGACCCTCGCGGAGACGGAGCCACTCGCGAGGCTACTCGAACCCAGCGGAAGGCAGATTCCTGCTGCAGCGGATAGCAGCAAAAACGGGGGACTGGACGAGGCTAGGACGATCGTCAAGGAGCGACTGTTTACGGCCTTCCATCCGAGCGGAAGCTGTGCGATGTTGCCAAGGCAACTAGGCGGAGTCGTTGACAGCCGGCTGCGCGTGTATGGCACCGCGAACGTGCGGGTTGTCGACGCCAGTATTTTGCCTGTCGAGCCGCTGGGGCATTTGCAGGCGACAGTGTATGCTGTGGCAGAGAGAGCTTCGGACTTGATCAAGCAGGACTGGGAGTAGTCTGTCTGCTGAGGTACTTAGGTCAACGTTCCGGAGCCGGACCTCGACGACCACGGAAACCTCGCGTGACGAGCGTCTGAGTCGAGCCTCTGCTCCACTTCTGCCGCGCAAGTACTCTGCGAGAGATTCTCGATGTTGTCAACTTTTGGCCTCGTGACTGAGCAGTGTCAATTCAATTGGGAGATCCCGATAACGATGTAAGACCTGAAAGTCCTCCAACAGAGCTGAGGCTTCGAGACAATAGAGGCGCGGGGCCGCGGGCGTTGCTCGCGAAGCCTTTTGCGAGCTGTTCTGAAAAGTGCTAGTTACGCTGTCGTGATAAAGGATATTGACTTCAGTGGCTCAATCTGGACAAAAGGTGTTCAACGTAGGCCTAATAACTCAACCTCGGCGATTCTGGAATCGTCTTTTTACAGCGCCGGCGATGTCCAGCGGATAGTCCAGGTCCCCCCTTCTTGAACCGCGCCATTTTCAAGCTGCAGGCGAGTCGCGACTCAGTCTGGCGATAATTGCAAGGATGCAAGTCAAGAGCGAGATAAGGAGCTGGAGCACGCCGCCTCACCAAAGCACGGATATAACAAGTGGCTTCAGTCAGAATTCGAAGACGATGCTCAGTGACCGACGACGGCTGGAGTGCTGCAGACGAGTATCGCGAACTCAGCATCCAACAAGTAATCACCCACACCACAACGACGACCATGGCTCAAGAACCGTCCCTCATAGAACTCGCAATTAAGCACGGCACCGACAAACACAGTGAATCGCACTTCGTCGACCCCAACGGCAACAAAGTCCCAGGCCACAAATACGCCGGTCACTACGACTTTCACTTCAGCCGCTTCCGCCATCTTGACAACCTCAAAGTCTTGGAGATCGGCGTCGGAGGCTACGACGACCCAAACAAGGGCGGCGAGTCGCTGCGGATGTGGAAAGAGTATTTCCCAAAGGCACAGATCGTCAGCCTCGACTTTTACGATAAGTCGCCGCTCCAGGAAGACCGCATCCGGATCTACAAGGGCAGCCAGGACGACCCGGCGCTGCTGCAGCGGATATCCGAGGACCATGGGGGGTTTGATCTTATCATCGACGACGGGAGTCACTGCAACGAGCACGTTATCGCGTCGTTCAACATCCTGTTCCCACTGCTGAAGAAGGGAGGGATCTACGCCATCGAGGATTTGCAGACGTCGTACTGGAAAGAAACCTTTGGCGGATCAAGCACTGAGCTGTCGAGTAAGACCACATCGATGGGTTTTCTGAAGTCGCTTGCGGATGGGCTCAACCACATGGAGCTCGACCTGCCGAATTACCAGGCCACTTATTTCGACAAGCACATCACGTCGCTTCACTTTTACCACAATCTGGCGTTCGTGTACAAGGGCGACAACGACGAGGCAAGCAACTGCGTCGGCGCCGATCATGCGATACCCGAGCACAATAAGTTTTCGCAGAAGCCTGAATGGGCAGGTTGATGATTCCAGCGGGGTTTCTCGATTCCAAGCTCGAGATGGACATCGCTGACAGCAGATCCTGGTGCGGCTATACCAGGGAGTCGGAGGGGGATGAGGATATGGCGACAATGGCGCGGCAAATTGGCACGTGGTCCGCTAGGATTGGGCTCAGGGATCGGGTTGCGACGAGTCGGAGAGTTTTTGAAAAAGAAAGAAACCGCTGACAAGAGGATGTGAATCCTGATGGAAGTTCAGGTGGTCGATCCATGTAATGCTCAGGTTTGTCGTTAGGAAGAGGTAGTGGGACATGGCTCAGTCTAGAACATTTGCCCTTCAGGCGTCAAGACTGTGACAGGCCGACGGAGTGAGCGTCTCGCAACGAGAGTCGATAAGTCTGCAACTAGCTCGTCCGTAAAGACTGTCTCAAATTCTCTGAGCACCGTATCTTTCATGTGGTAGTCATCGCTCTCGGGGTAAGGCTGGGAAGTGCTCTACTCGTCGACGTGACCTTGTGTCGTCTTAGGCCGTGAAGTTGGCCTTCGACGGGCTTGCGCCAGGCATATCCAGCATACGTTCCAGACGACGGAGTGTATTGTCCTTGGCAGCGATTCGAGACAGCCCAGAAACGCTCGTCATATCGCATTCGTCTCTCAATCCGGCAGCGGCAGGCCCGAAGCCAAGACTCCCATGGAGGAGTTATCGGCATTGGGTGCGCGTGCGGGCCTTCCGTGGCGACGTTGCTGACGAAGGCCCGTCCGTTGAGCTATCATGCAACAGTGCACACAACAGCTCCGGCCTATCAATGGGTTCGTCCAGATGGGTATGGTCCTTCGTAATATGCTGATCGAGAATATGACATGCGAGCAATGGAATGTGCCGCTTAGGCCCAAGGTCCGGGGCCGAGCCGATGAGGCCAGCCAGGAAGTGGAAGCCAATGAGCATGTTCATATCCGTCGACACCGCACAGGCGACGTTGAAAACAAGGAAGGCAAGATTTCCAGCGTGGTAGACGGCGACGCGGCCGTAGATGTCGGCGAGCGGCACCAGTAGCAGGGGGCCGGCCACGTAGCCAAGGAGGAAGACCGAGACGACGAAGGTGGCCAGTGTCTGGTCTGAGGAGTGAAACTCGTCTTGGACCTCCGGCACGCCAGGAGCGAACATAGACGAAATTAGCGGGCTGAAGAAGGTGATTGCGGCCAGGACGTAGATGTTGGCCCACTTCTTGGATGAGGACCAGTTCTTTGGGTTGGAAGGATCGTCAGGCCCATCCCAGTCTACAGCGTCTGCCTCTGCCAGGTCCTTCGCCACCTCTGGCCCGTCGCCAATGGGTTCTTTCTCCGCGAGACGTGCCCGCGGGCACTTTCCAAGTCGCCGCCACGGTTGCTGGATGATAAGTGGTCGTCGTGGTCGGCGCTGAGCCTGGGACCGGCAGACATGGTGAAGAAAGGTTGTCGAGATGCCGATGATTATTTTGGTTTCCCTTGAGCCAAATCTGTGATTTGTTAACTTTTGAATGGAGGAAAATGAGATACTATGTTGCTGTATCCAGCAAAATTGACAAGAAGAAATGTGGCACGGGCGTGTTTGCGAAATCGCAAATAAAGGGAATCATTCATAAAGCCCCTTAACCTTTGATGGCATATTCAACCATTAAAGAGGGAATATACGCGGAGGAGGTTGATATACGTTGCGGTACGGAGGTGGGTAGGCAAGTATAAGTACCCTGACTAGTAATTTACTTGCGGAGGTACCTTCGGAGGCACCTCTGGAGGTGGACGTAGCTGGTCGTTCGTCCGCCGTGTGTGCTGACAAACGCCCCGTTGAGTACTCAGTAGCTGTACAGTACCATTTGTTCCTTGCATAACATAGCTCACCATTTGATGCTGCAATGTCGCGGAATTGGAAGGGGTCGGATTGAGCTGGCATTCCCGTCAGGTGATTAGGTCGGGGCGGAAGCAGATCCGAGGACTGAGGTCGTCGTCCGATTATTCCAGGGTCTCCTTACAATCCTGGCCCTTTTTTCTGCTGCTTATCATATCATCTTTGTCAGGCCGCTCTGAAGTCAGCAGCCTCGCGATCTCAGATCTGACTGTAGAGAGCATGGTCGCTTTCCCCCGCTGTCCACCTCCCCTTCGTCCGCTTTTCAAGTCCCATTCCTTGTCGAGAAGGCAAGCAAACTGATCGTCACCTTCGTGGACAGTCGTCCTTCTTTTCATTCCCACGAGCACCGTCGTTGTCGCCGTCAATGATGGTAGCCGGTCACGAGCAGCACCTCGGCGTCGCTCAGGCTCAATCCAAGCGTAGGAAGATCAGGAAGAGCACTCACAGCTGCTGGGAATGTAAACGGCGCAAAATGAGATGCGTATTTGCCCCGCTCGACGCCGCCATCTGCAGTGCATGTCGGCGACGCGGCTCGCAATGTGTCTCTCAAGATCTGCCCCCAGCAGGCTTCGGCGACGACCTCTCCATGACCCCAGCCCAGCCCCGAAACGATGGCGCCAGCGCGACGAAAATAACCGAACACGTTGCGACGTCCACAAGTCCTGGGGATGACGGTGCAACCACATTCAAACTTACAGACGCTGCCATTCCCAACGCCATGTCGACAACATTGGATTCGGTCACAGACGCTGAGTCCGTGCCGATCGACTTGGCTTCTCATGAAACTTCTAGCCTACAGAATTACAAGATTAAGCGAGGGAGCACCCCCGGTCCCGGCGCTGGCCCTCATCCTCCCGAGAATGGTCATGACAGGGAGCTGTCCAGGTTTCTACATGCCTCGCTACCTCCTAAACAAGACATCGACAGAGTGTGTACCGCCAGCGGAAGCGCTTCGGACCTTCGGTCCTCGCTCACGAAACCATGACCACGCCGTTCACGGTGTTAGAACAGCGTGGGCTGGCAACGGCTGAGACTTTGTTAGAAATACCCGACGAAAACGCTCACCATGTCTTGTTAGCGAAATATATTCTGCTTGTCGCCTCGCTACTTCAGTCCCAGGACATCCAACATCTCTCCGAATCGGAAAAAGCCGTCATGGAGCATTTGGTAGAACTCGCTACGTCCAGGGTGCCCAAAAACGACAGATTCATTGGGAGTATTGAAGTCGTGGAGTGCTTCATGATAGAAAGTGCATACCATGTCAACATTGGCCAGCTGAAGAGAGCCTGGCTGGCTGTTCGAAGAGCTAGAGCTATGAGCGTGGCACAGCTGATGGGTCTCAACCGAGCGCGCGGTCAGGTCCAGTACGAAGTACTCGGAGATCATTCGCACTGTGATCCTGACATCATGTGGTTCCGAATCGCCGACCTCGATCGCTATCTCTGTCTGATGCTCGGCTTGCCCCAAGGCTGTCTCGACCGCAGTATGGCTTCTGATGCGGTGCTCGCGAACGACACCCTCCTGGGCCGCATCGAACGAATTCACTGCGTAATCGCCTCTCGGATCCTGGAGCGCAATGATTGCCCATCAAGCTCTCATGATCCCACGCTAACGAGAACCATGGACGTGGAGCTACAAAAGGACGCGAGGCAACTCCCAAGCAAGTGGCGGCTTGTCCCTGATCATCGCCTCTACTCGAATCCCCAGACCTTGTTCTGGGATACTCGGCGCCTGTTCGCGCAGGTGCTGCATTACAACTTGCTCAACAAACTTCACCTGCCGTATATGCTGCGAACCTCATCCGCCAATCGCAAACATGAGTACTCGCTCATGGCCTGCATGAACGCATCGCGGGAAATGCTGTCACGCTTCATCACGCTGCGCAGCTTTCATGGTCTCGCCTACAGCTGTCAAACCATCGACTTCATCGCCCTCATGGCCGCCATGACCTTGCTACTGGCCCACTTGGACAGTCACGGCTCCGAGACGGGGAATTTGCTGGCGCACCAATATCAAAGCGATCGTGCCATGATCGAGCTGGTCAAGGAAAACATGCGGGAGCTCAACCGCGTCCGGTCAGACGCCCTTAGCGCGCAGCTGCTGACGATTGACGCCGGTGAGGCGGCCGAGGATGGTCAGCCGCGGTGTGGTAGAACTGTGAGCATGCAGAGGGCAGCAGCAGTCAATGTGCCGCGGCATCCGGACGAGGAGCATCATGTCAATGGTGCTGTGATCGTGCAGCTGCCGTGTTTTGGGGTCCTGTAGATCGCACGGAATGGGGGGAGAAGAGGTATGGGGGGAGAAGAGGCATGCACATAATACAGCAACATAGAGCGCATGGAGAACGTGACAGCGCCACGGCTTCTGTCGGAGCCGCGACCCCGCTACGTTCTGATTACAGCGGTGCTCGAGTTCTGTCGACATCAGAATCGGACTGCTTCTCTGGGACACACTCAGGACTACCAGAGACTCTGTCTCCCTCGGTTCCGGGCTACACCGATGTGCATCGACTCCAGCAGGGTCTCGTGCAGTACGCAGATGTGGACACTGCCGGACAGCACTGGGCATTCGAGGGCGTGGACTGGGCATTTTTTGAGAGCTTGACGAAGATGCGCTGAGACCAACGTTTGTGATCCCGAAGACGCGGAGTGGTCCGTGACTTGAAAGACGGCTGAGGCTGTTCTGCCCTTGCACAGAAAGCAGCAGGCTGACGTCCGGAGAGACGATTCAAGCGAGAGACCACCCAGGTCGTGGGGTTTCAAGACAGTTGACCACGAAAGAGTGATCTGTGACGGCGATGACTGCTCGCTATGCTGACAATGATGTTTGGTTCTCAATCCTCACTGTGAATGCTAGAGGGGACCGAAGACCTTATATACTATGTGGCACGTGTGTGAGGTGGGGTACGGAAGCCCATTCCTCATTTTCCGAAATTTTGGGTTTTAGGCCTTTCCACAACTTTGAGCAATTTGTGAGGGGCGTGGTTCTATACCCGTTATCCGTGTGCTTTTTATAAATGCCTTTCTAGGAAACTTTCTAACAATCTAATCAAGCTGTATATAGGCTTAAAATGATCGCAATTGAATAAAGATAATTCTTCGATTTTAAAATTATTTATTCTATTGAAGCGATATTAAGAATAGCGATTTAGGAATTTAAAACGTTAATATTAAAGTTTGAATTCCGTACGAATTATATTGGGTAAATAGGATGAAATTATTCCAAAAATTCTCATCTTATTACTTATTATTTCGAATTAGAAAATATAGAGCTAACCGATTAATATTTTAGATATAAGATAAACCTCGATCTCTACCTTTGCTAACTTGTAATAAAATACAAAAACTTCAAAATCAACGCTTTAAACTTCTAAATCGTCATTCTTAATAACGCTTTAATAAAATAAATAATTTCAAAATCGAAAAATTATTTTTATTTAATTTCGATTATTTTAATCTTATACATAATTTAATTGGATTATTGGAAAGCTTTTTAGAAAAGCGTTTATAAAGAGTTGTTTAAAGATGAGGTAATGGGTTAGATGTATGTTAGGGTAGGTGTATTAAAATCATCGTCTCTAAAGTTGGGAAATACCCGAAAACCGAAAATTTCGGAAAATGAGGAATGGGCTTCCGTAGTGGGGCCATCTCTGCTGCCGTCAGACCTCCAACCAGTAGGCCACCGTACCCCGGGCCCACTTCCAAGTTGTAATTCGGCCCACTCATCAGTGATATACTTACTGTAAGGAGCAATCGAGTGAGATCCCTCACCGAGCTTTCACGGCTTACCCCTTTTCTTACTCACTCATTCATTATCAGCCTTAACACCCATACCAAGGCTCAGGTGTCTTGTCGAAGAACTCAACTCAGGCGCCTCAACAGACAAAGTGGACCTTACATCTTCTTCCGCTGCCGAACGCCTCACAGCCTTTTTCCAAAACGGCGTCAACCCGCATAGCTGCAGCCAAGATCGAGTCAAGATGGTGAACACAACAGGTAATAAGCATGCTCACTCACTCACTCCCTGCATTTCCGCAAAAGAATAAAAAAATGAGAAAACATCTAACACCATCTCACCAAGCCCCTCTACGCATCGCCTACGTCCTCTTCCCAGCATTCACCGCCCTGGACGTCTTCGGGCCCCTCGGCGCCCTCAACCTCCTCTCCATCACGCACCCCATGGAGCTCTCCCTCCTCTCCACCGACCTCGACCCCGTCAGCATCGACCGCACCATTCTCCACGGCGTCAATTCCGGCACGCTGGCCGCCTCCGCCTCGCCAGACTTCGCGCAGTTCGTCCTGCCCACGCACACCTTCGCCACCGCGCCCGACGAGGTCGACGTGATCCTCGTGCCGGGCGGCCAGGGCGCGCGCGACCTGAACCTCACGCAGCCCGCGGTCGACTGGCTCTCGGCGCACTGGGACGATCCGGGTATTGACTACGTGATGAGCGTGTGCACGGGCGCGTCGCTGCTAGCGAGGACGGGCGCGGTCCTGAGTGGCCGGAATGCGACGACGAACAAGGCCGCTTGGGAGTGGGTCAAGTCTGTCGAGCACGCCGATGAGGTGAACTGGATCGCGAAGGCGCGGTGGGTGGTGGATGGGAATGTGTGGACGAGCTCCGGGGTGAGCGCCGGGACTGATATGACTCTGGGGTGGATCGAGGAAGTCTACGGTCGGAACGAGAGCGAGCGGATACGGATTTTGATGGAGTGGAATAAACTGAACCAAACGGACGATCCATTCGCGGAGCTGTATGGTCTTGTGTAGACCGGCAGATGGTCTATTCAGCCCACCGCTAGCATCAATACATTATTGCAAGAAGCCGGTTGCCCTCCAATGTTTCACCCACAAAGCCACCAGTTCCGGAGTTGGTGGCTTCGCATTGGCAATGGTCGGGGATAGAGCTGCAGTCACACTCGTCGCAAAGTCCATATCCGCCCTCTCGGCATCTTGACCTATCCTTTTTTGATAAAAGTCCTGTCACGCGACGCTTTGTCAGTTTACCACTAGACCACAGCGCAGGCCTGGGAAGGACGAGGGGAAAACAAGGCTTACCAGCAGCTTATAAGTGGGATTCTTAGCCACATCAGGATCGCTTTCCGCAAGCCTCTTCACCCATTCTCGCCTCTCTAGAGTCTCGTACTCCAGACCCCCGAGCTTCAGGCCCTCCAGTACATCCTGCCATCTGCCCACATGAGGATTCAGCACATGGTATACCTGGGCATGTCCTGGGCCTAAGTCCGACCCGTCAGCGTCGCGGCCAGTCGCAAGGATGAGGTCGACAATGGCCGAAGCAGCCAGGTTGACTGGAAGCCAGGATGGCTTCTCGTCAAGGAAGGGGAGGGCCTTGATAGAATCCACCGAGCGGAACATCAACGGCCATGCCTCTGTCTCGTTCCACACACCGCTGTAGAAATCCTGTCAGCAACCTGGACAATTCTCAGCTTGTCCAACATCCAGCAGATACTCACTTCTCATCATCACCAACCAGCTGCCCAATCCTCAAGACCCCAACTCGCGCCCCCTTCTCCCCCGCAGCCCTCTCCAGAACCTTCTCAATCACCCACTTACTCCTCCCATAACCCATCCCCGCCGCCGTCCCCGGCTCACTCATAAACTCTTCCGGTACCACACCCCCTTCAAACCTCCCGCCACCCTGCACCGTACTCACACTCGAGCTGAAAAACACCCTCGCCCTGCCGGACGCCTGCGCCAGATTCACAAGATTGACCGCACCCCCAATATGTGGCGCAAACGATGCCAGAGACAAGTTGAAATTCACCGGCCACGCGTTGTGCACGACCGCCGTCGCCTCCGCTCGGAGCATAGCATAGGTGTCGGCGGACGCGAGGCCCAGGCGGTCGGGATCGGTGACGTCCGCGGCGAAAGAGACGACCTTGGACCATGCTTCGGGGCTGAGGGTGCGCTTGCGCTGGTGGAGGGAGGCGCGGATGCGTTGCAGGGAGTCGGCGTCGGAGGAGGCGCGGGAGAGGCAGATGACGCGGGCGATGGTGGGTTGGCGGGTGAGGTGGTCGAGGATGTGGGCGCCGAGGGAGCCGGTTGCGCCGGTGAGGACGACGGTTTCTCCGCGGGTCGCCTCGTTGTTCTGATGATTTGCTTGGCTTTGGCTCGGGGACGGACGGTCGTTGCTGGTCGCTGTAGCGGTGGCGCCGGTGCTTGCGGGAGGCAGGACCTGAGAGGAGAACTTGTCGACCAAGTCCCACATAAGCTTTTCGTTTGCTACGTCCTCGGCCCTCTTGTCTATCCCTTCGTCTTTTTCTTGTCGAAATTGACTGCTGTCTGCGCCGGATCTCTTCAGATCCAGTAGATACGCGGCGAGTTGGCGGATGCTCGGATGCTCATATACAATGTTCTGGGCCAGATTGGCGCTCGGCGCGCCCAGATCCACGCCTTTGACGATGACGTTCCTAACTCTCGTAGCCTGGAGCGAGTCTACGCCGTAGGCGAAAAGGTCCGTTTCGAGTCCCAGCTGCTCATGTCCCTGGCCAGCAGAGGATATCTTGGTGGTAGGTCCCAGCACCTCGCCGAGCGTCTTTCTGAGAAACTTTTCCATCTCCTCCTGTGTCTCGACTTGTAGTTTAGGCTGCGCCGGGCCACTCCCGCGGCCCTCGAAGCGCTCATATACTTCGTCAATGATGGATGCGAATTTCTTGTAGCAGGCTGGCCGGAGGATGGACATTTTGGTTGCCTGTGAAGAACGGGTGAGCAAGGTGCATCCTCGAGAAAGGGCGAAGGAGGCGAAGGTGCTGCAGCCCTACGTACCACCGGTATTTCAGTATCAGCGGGTAGAATTCTGATCATCTCAGCAAGGAGACGAGAGTGGCTCGGAGCAGCGGCGTTGGCTTCAGCGATGACAGGCCAGATGGCTTCGATATAGCCTTTCTCGCCGACTTCGCTGATCAGCCTAGCGCCAGACTCAGAGGGAAAAATCAGAGCGCCGGTCTGCGGCCGTCCATCGCCGAAGACGATGCACTCGGTGACAAGAGGAGTGTTTCCTCGCTATTGCGTGAGACAGTCAGCTTCAATTTATGATTGAACCAGGAAAGAGGATAGAAGGTTCGCAGCCAGGGCTGGCCCATGGTAAACGCACAATAGCCAGTTCGATTGGCACTGGGTTTGTCTTCTCGCCGAGAGTCTGTGTGAGGGTATCGTCAAGGCGGCCGATGTACTTGTACCAATGCTTGTGCTCGGGGTGCCGCAGCATTAGGTCTTTGGTGCAGTATGCGCCATCTTCTCTGTTGGAGACTGGAGGGGTGTTGAGTCCTGATCAGCCTTCTCCGAACGTTTGGAATCGACCTCAAACAAGCATGGACGTGGACAGACAAGGACTCTGAGTGGCACATCATACTCACCAATTTTGGCTGGCCAGCCGTCTAAAACGATCACCTCAAAAGTGTCTGATCCCCGGGGTGCCATTTCGAGGAAACCCGCAACGGGGCCTTCAACACGGAGCCAGTTCCATGCCAAGTCAACCTTGCAGTCACGACGGGACGTGAGCAAGGCGCCAGTTTCTGGCGAGAAGCGTCAAGTATGTCAGCGGCTCATCATTGAAGAGATAGTTGAGGATGACAACTAGACAACGTACCTGTGGTTCCGTATTGGGAGATCAAGTTCACGCCAGCAGCAACCAGTCGGTCACCAAGATCGTCCTAAAAAGGTGAATTAGAATCGCAGAGCAGGGCACAGTGGCAGGAAACTCACGAAGGAAGCGACATACAGGAACGGCGGCACCCGCGAAAGAGACAGCATCGAACTCAGCCAGGGTCCGGACACCCTCTTCAGTTTCTCCAAGCAACTTCAGCACATACGGCACAGCGAAGTGCTGTCTTGGCCGGCTTGGGGAGGCATGGATGATCTTGCAGATGTTGCCCGAGGTCAGTGCAAGGTGGGGAGGCATCAGGGTGAAAGCCTTCCCATGATAGAAACATCGGAAGCTGGAGAGGTGGGCCACACGCGCCCGGTCAGCCTTGCCAGTCTTCGGTGAGCGCTCGGGACAAGGTTACGTACATGGAAAAGTGCCCAAAACCGTGAAATAGAGGCAACGCAGAGAAACCGGTCTGCGGAATGGAGAAGGCCACATTCGCGATCAGCCCCAGATGAGTCACGTAGACGGGCTTCGGGAAGCCGGTCGACCCCGACGAGTGGAGGATCACACATGTTCTGCCATTCTCCTGCTCTGGAGACAGGCATGCGGGATAGGGAGCGATCTTCGATGCCTGCACGCCGTCAGGACCCCAGAGGGTAAAGCGTTTCTCGGGAATTATCTGCAGATGCTGGTCAGCGAGCACAACAAGTGCGAGGGGAGGATAGCTTTCTGAAAGCTTGACATACCTCGAGCAGATGTCCATCCTGGTCGAGAATCTGCTTCACCTCAGCAGCCGCATCTGCGAATTTGCTCCCATACACGAGATGACTGGCCGAGGTGATTTTGCAGAGATGGGCCACCGCCGCGACTGAGTTGTTCACGCTCAGCAGGAGCGCCGTCAGGCCAAGCTTGGCCAGTGCTATCTCGAGAAGGGACTCGTCTACCGCTGTGGAAGTGAGCACCGCAATGACACGCTCTTGCGGAACTTCCTGTCCTGGGATACGAGGTGCGAGGAGCCCGGGGAGGGCGGCGTAATAGGCTGCGAGGCGGTCCGCGGCTTGCTGAACCTCTAGATAGCTGTCGGCTCTGTTAGCTTCAGAAACTTCAGTACTAGAGTCCAGCGGGCCGGATTGACCACGTACGTGAGAGTTTGGAGCTCAAGGCCGAATTCTGCGGAGCCGGTGTGCACGGCTGGCTCATGCGGTTGACGTTCTGTCACGTATTCGCATCAGTCTATTCTTCTTTGACACCATGGTGCGCAGCTAGCATTGCAAAAGCTTACCTGCACGTAGAGCGATGAGCTCCGTGAGGGACTGGGCGTGGAACTTTGGTGCAGGCATCGTGAATGTAGCCTCCGGAGTCGGCCAAGAGTTGTGAGAGCCTGATGAAAGGGCGGTTGGGGACGGAGGCCGTTGAGATGAAGTCGACGCGGTGAGATGATAGTAACCGTGACAGTGATTACGTGCCTAATATACGTATATCTAGGGTCTAGGCAATGCGCTTCAAAGAAGAGTTGTTCTCTCACACTACCACCGTCGTCCTGAAATCTCTCGTGGCTGTGTGGATGATTGTCTCTGGAGGCCAAGCCCGTGTCCGGGCCGGCGGTGGCATAAATTCGGCACGAGCTACTCCGGGCAACGAGGTCACAGGTGAGGGCAGGACCACGCGCGGAAGCTTTTCGGCGTCTTTGCCGCTACGTAAGCCAGCTATCTACGTCCCCCGCGCTGGAGCCGGTGAGGAGCGGGGACATCGGATGATTCGGCTCTGAAGCACGTAGAGAACAACTCAAGGACTCTTTATATACGGCAATTATAACCATGGTCAGCTCGGCGCATGATTTCGGAATGTACATACTACCCCGGAACGTAAATATCTGATCCCCTACAAAACGTTGGCTTCGCAGATGCTCACGGCTCGCCCCACAATATCCAACATCATAGGCACACCACGCATTGGCTATATCACCAGTCAAAGCAGACAAAGAACAAGAAAAACCGAAAGTGAGCACAAGGTCGCTGGCTGGCAAGAATATGTGATGGGCCTTCATATGAGGATCCTCGACTTCGACCACCATGAGGCCGAGCTCCACGATTTATGCTTCAACCACATTTGGTGAAAGAAGCTGATTCCCTGAAGTTTGAACTGTTCCTATCCGAGGAGAAGAACACCTGTAGACTTAGACAGGCCCGTCTACCAGTGCCTCGATTTCCTTCTTCTCGTCCGCACCCAACAAACCAAGTGCTTCCCTTCTCGTCGGCGAGCTAGGGTCGAAGTACGGTTTCTCACACAGAGAAGTGACCCGAGTGCCGTGCCTGGGGTGCCGACCGCCATAATCCCAAGACGCAACATGGTTGGTGATTCTGCCATGTCTCGTCAGTCAAAGTCACCAGCTTCAGAATAGGCATACAGCTGGACACTCACCTGTTGTCCCACAACGCACTCGTGTTCGGAGTCCACTTGAACCGCACCTGGATGTCCTGATTCCCCTCGTACACATCAAACAAATACCCCAGAATCACATCACTCTCCTTCTTGTCCAGCCCCACGATGCGATCACACATCGCGCGGTTCACAAACAGGCTCTTCCACCCCGTCGCCGGGTGCGTGCGCACGATGGGGTGCACGCGCTCGATGTGCTGCGGGCCGCGCTCCGGGTGCGCGCGGTCGAGGTACGGGTGCGCGGAGCGGAACACGCCCAGCTTGCCGTCGATGAGCGCGCGGAAGCCCGGCGACAGCTTCTCGTACGCCGCGTAGCCGCTGGCCCACAGCGTGTCGCCGCCGACCGGCGGCACCGTGTCGTTGTGCAGGTGCGTGTAGCCCGCGGGCTGCAGCTCGTGCACCAGGTCCGAGTGCCAGCGCGCCGCGCCGCCGGGCTTGCGGAAGCCGGCCTCGCGCTCCGTCGCCATGAGGTCCGGCCAGATGATGCTGACGCCGGGGAGGCCCGGGACTTGCGGGACTTGGGGCTGGAGGGGGGGAGGGGGGAGTGTTAGGCTCTTGGTTGAATATGTGTGTTTTGTGCGTTGAAACTTACATGAACTTCAACCTCTCCGAAGTATGCCCCAAGCTCTTGCTGCTTCTGAGGAGTCAATTCCTGATTTCGGAAAAAGACGACGCTCCTCTCGGCGATGAGCAGCGCCAGCTCATCCTTCTGCTGGTCTGTGAGATCGGCCAGTTGCAGACCCTCGATCTCTGTTCCAATATGAGTGGTGAGGTCCGTCACCTTGGTAGCGGCAGACAGGAGAGCCTTCTTCTCCTTGTCGGCCCTGGAGCCCGGGTCCACATATTCGCGCTCCTTGCTGCGTATCTTGTACACATCGTCGAGGTACAGTGGCCTGGCAGGCCTGTATGGATACCCGTTGCTGAGGTCGATTCCGGCCTTCTTCAGGCGGATGGCTGTGGGCTCGGGGAGGCCCAGTGTGTCCTTAATAGGCTCAGCGACATCAACGATGTCGGGGATGATTGGTGCTGGAGCCATGATTTAAGTTGTTGCAGACTGTGAGTTTTACCTATTTGATTTGGAATTGAGATGTTCTACTAGAGTTGTCTCCAAATCCAACCCAGGATTCTGGGCTTATATATCGGTTCGCAATCATTGGAGATCACCTCATTCTCTCAAGCCTCGACGCCAGACACTATCCAATGCATTTCTAATCAGCCCCTACTAATCAGCCCGTAGCGGGCAGCAGCACCAAGAAACTCTCTCCAAATCTCCAACTCATAATTCCCCTCCATTGTGCTTCAAAATGCGGAGAGCCGCGAGTCAACGCGGGTGAAGCTATCACGCTCTGCAGCGCCTGCATGAACTCGCCAGCGCGGCACTGGCTTTCGTACAAATCAGGGCTCGCCCACGTAGCACGCCATCAGTGAGAATACTACGATCATCCCACAAGACGAAAACAGTTCTCCAATCTCGTTGCTGGTCGAACGATGGCCTATCTGCGGGGTTTCTGAACGATGAAGTTGCGCCGTGTGTGGTGGGGGGCTTTGCATGGCGTGATATAAGCGCAGCTGGTGTCATTTGCGGCGGCCGGCTCTTGCACCGGACGCACTTTTGGCTTGGAAATCGGCATCGGCGCCGAGCCAAGAGTCTTGGGCATCTCATTACACGGAGTCACGGACATATTGAGTTCGGAGATTTCGGGGGTTTTCATTTTGTGGATGCGATGATGTGTGCACCGGCGCGTTCAGGCATCCGGCTGAATCCAGGAGACCGTGGTTCCGGCGTGGCCGCTCACGCAAACTCAGATCACCATGGTTTCTACCATGCAGGAGACATGCTTCCTGATAGTGACCCTCCGGGCCATCAGCACGCCATCACCATTTTGTCCGGAAGATGTGCGAGTGTGGGTCTCACCGTCGCCGGGGGCAACATCACAAACACCATATATATGGTCGAAGTATGGCGTGCTGGCCCCATGTCTTTGTGCATCAGATTGGACACTGAGCTCCCTGTATTATTCAGTGAA
The DNA here is from genome assembly GCA_003671545.1 of Ophiognomonia clavigignenti-juglandacearum. NCBI lineage: Eukaryota > Fungi > Ascomycota > Sordariomycetes > Diaporthales > Gnomoniaceae > Ophiognomonia > Ophiognomonia clavigignenti-juglandacearum. The sequence goes on along the minus strand of PYFS01000242.1, from coordinate 105,088 downwards.
CCACTGACTGCCACGTTGAGCTGGCTGCATCCCACGAAAAGGACCCCGTCAGCCCGCCACGATGATAGCCTCCGCCAACGACGGGGGCCACCGGACCAACGATGAGCAGACTGTGCAGCTGTCAACATCCCGTTCCCACGAGAAGGGCAATCACGACACTCTCATAGTTGACGATGTCTCGTCGTCGACCGATATCGTGGTTCAGACTACCCCGAAGAGGACTTGGCGGTCGTATTTGTGGGATACATTTGACAAGTCCCCTGCGGAGCGGCACTTCCTGTTCAAGTTGGACGCTGTGATCCTCACATTTGCATCCCTGGGATACTTCATCAAGAATATTGACCAGGTGAGTTGATGTTATGCGAGCCTAGTGCTCAGGTACACACCGGCGTGAGAGGCTAACGAGCATTACAGAAAAATGTCGCCAACGCCTACGTCTCCGGGATGAAAGAGGACATGGGCCTCTACGGCAACCAGCTCAACATCATGACCACCTGCTGGACCGTCGGCTATGTCATCGGCGAGATCCCCAGCAACATGCTCCTCACCAAGATCCGCCCGGGCATCTGGATCCCCGCCTGCGAAGCCCTGTGGTCCATCCTCACCATCGTGATGTGCAAATGCACCACCCCGACGCAGATGTACGTCCTGCGCTTCTTCATCGGCCTCGCCGAGTCGGGCTTCTACCCGGGGATGCAGTATGTCATCGGCTCGTGGTACCGCACCGACGAGCTCGCCAAGCGCTCGTGCATCTTCCATGCGTCCAGCGGGCTGGGCTCGATGTTCTCGGGGTACCTGATGACTGCGGCACTGGGGCTGGATGGCGCACAGGGCTACAAGGGCTGGCAGTGGCTGTTCATCATCAACGCTGTGATCTCGCTGCCGATTGCGCTCGCAGGCTTTGTGTTCTTCCCGGATGTCCCTGAGATCTGCCGGGCGTTCTATCTCAGCGAGGAGGAGGTTGCGCTGGCGAAGAAACGCATGGAGCTCGAAGGTCGTGCGCAGCGTGAGCCGTACACAAGGGCCAAGTTCAAGTCGATCTTCACCAAGTGGCGCATCTATGTCTTGACGCTGCTGTATGTGCTTTTCAACAACTCGAACGACTATGGAAGTCAGCCTGTTTTCGCGGACTGGCTCAAGGACGAGGGCTACAGCACACCCGACGTCAACAACTATCCTGTAAGTTGCGGGCACCTGCCCAGAAACGTACCGTTGTTCTTTACTGACATACCGCCTCGCAGACCATCCAGAAAGCCGTACAGGTGATATCAACCTACGTCTACGCCTGGACCTCAGACTCGGTCTTCCGCGGCGCGAGATGGCCGGCCATCGTCTTCTCTGCGACCAACAACATCATGACCAACATTTCGCTCGCCATCTGGGTGATTCCCGACGATTGGAAATGGGCGTGCTTCATCCTGCAGGGCATGGGCAACGGCATCTCCGGGCTCATCATGGCGTGGGCGCATGAGGTCTGTTCCGACGACAACGAGGAGCGCGCCCTCGTGATCGGCACGATGAACGAGATGGCGTATGTGGTGCAGGCGTGGCTGCCGAACATCATCTGGCTAGAGACGGACGCCCCGCAGTTCCACAAGGGGTTCATGACCATGATTTTCATGGCGGCGGCGTTGATTGTCACGGCGTTTGTGACGCGGCATCTGCAGAAGAGGGAGCAGGTCGCGACGAAAGGGGCTGGTGGGTCTGATGAGGAGGCGACGGAGGTATCTTAGATCGTCTAGACTTCGATATCTCCTCAGAACAGTGCCAGGAGTTCTCCATGCAAAGAAACTTCCCGTCGAGACATCGGAAATCTGCCCTTTAGTACTGTTCCGCGTGACATGGACGGCACACCCCCGTGATAGCGTAAATAAGATGAGGGGCCAGGCTCACACTTGTGGTTTTGCTTGCAGCTCTATTTCAATTGTAAACCAGATGCGACTGCTCGAAATCCATCATCTCACGGCTGCTGTCCACAAGCATGTTTGAATCATCGAACCGCCAAATAAATCAGAGGCGCCTGCTCTGAAGCCTACTATCAACATTTCAGATATCATCTTCACACAACCAGCCGGGCTGACTGACCTGACCGAATTCATGCATCTCCCTGTGTCCACATTGTTGAGCCTCGAGCGTCAGTGGGCAAGTGGCTGGATGGTCGGCTTCTCGCCGAAGAGAATGATGAATTTGCCTGGAACAGTATTTCCAAGAATGACTGCTCTCATCATTGCCGGCAAGATGACAGGATTCGGCGCTCGCATTCGCGAGTTAACCCGTAGATAAGAATACCCAGCGCACATTCTGTCCCCTCATAGCGTATTGTTGGCTCAGAATTGCGCCATCTCTCCAAGCCCCAAAGTCACGCCTCCAATATGCCGAGGACGGCACCGGCCTTTTAATAAACTTCGAGTGATCTGCTGTGCTACGCAGTGTGAACGTGAATGAAGAGACGGACTGGTGTTTCTCTACTATAAATACCGTTGAGCTCGGTAGACGAATTTTGAGTCTGATATCGTGGTTTTGTGGGCTCATCAGAAGCACCCCCCTTGCTTACCATCCCCTTCACCACATCCCGACCCCCCAACTCGCCCGCAACAATGGCGCCCATAAAATCCGTAGCAGTCATAGGCGCCGGCATAAGCGGCGTTTCCACCGCAGCCCACCTCCTGCGGCACGGCCTCGACGTAGTCGTCTTCGAGCGCTCGTCCGTCGCCGGCGGCGTGTGGCACTTCGACCCGCGACCGGACAAAGACCCAGCCTACCCCGTCGTCGGCGTCCAAAGCACACCTGGAAGCCCCAACAAACCCACCGAGCAGACGACCAACGGCGGCACCAGTGGTAATGAGCCCGTCAGTAGCGGTGCCGCAGAGGAGGATGTCGCCCTTGCCCACGCCCCACCGGGCCCGTGCTACTCCGGCCTGATGAACAACGTGCCGACCACCATGATGCGCAGCACGCTCCTCGAGTGGCCGGCCGGCACGCCCGAGCACGTCACGCACGCGGAGATCGAGCAGTACGTGCAGACGCTCGCGGCGACGACGGGCGCGGACCGCGTCACGCGGTACAACACGCGGGTCGAGGAGGCGGTCAAGGACCCCGAATCCGGCGGCGGGCAGCGGTGGAAGGTGCGCAGCAGGACGTTGATTAGGAACGGCGAGCAAGGCGCGCCGGTGTTCGAGGACAAGGACTGGGTGTTTGACGCGGTCGTGGTCGCGGCGGGCCACTATCACGTCCCGCTGGTGCCGGCGGTGCCGGGGCTGGCGGAGTGGAAGGCGAAGTTCCCGGGCAGGGTCATGCACTCGAAGAGCTATCGGCATCCGGCGGCGTTTAAGGGTGAGAATGTGCTGCTTGTTGGGGCCGGGGTGTCGTCGTTGGATATTGCGAAGGAGCTCGAGGGTGTGGCGAACAAGACGTATCAGTCTTCTCGCGGCGGGGTGTTCGATCTCGATGCGTCGCTGCTTCCTGCGAACTCGGAGCGCGTGGCGGGGCTCGGGAGCTTCAGGCTGGATGAGGGCAAGGCGGGGTTTGAGGGAGACGAGGGCGCGCCTATTCCTGGGACGGTGCATCTTGCCGATGGGCGGATCCTGAGTGATGTCCACAAAGTCATCGTGGCGTCTGGGTACCAGACTACGTACCCATTCCTCACGGGCCTGGAGTCCGAGGTGGTTCGCGACGAGGAGGCCGATGAGAACATCATCATCACGGCGGATAAGTGCGTCACGCACAACCTACACAAGGACATCTTCTACATCCCCGATCCGACGCTGGCGTTCGTGGGCGTGCCGTTCTACACGTCGACGTTCAGCATGTTTGACTTCCAGGCGGAGGTAGTGGCGAGGGTGTACGCTGGGCTGTCGAATCTGCCGAGCGAGAAGACCATGAGGGCCGAATACGCAGCTAGAAAGGCCAAGGGTGACAAAGGCAGAGCGTTTCACAGCTTGATCCAGAATCAGGTGCCGTATATGGAGGAGATCTTGGAATGGGCCAACGCAGGCGTCGAAGAGAGGGGCGTGGCGAAGATGAGGGGTGTGGATGAGAAGTGGTACGCAGCGTATGAGGACTTCAAGGCGAAGTCAAGGAGGTTGATACCCCAGGACTCGAAACAGTTGCAGCAGCCTGTGGCAAGCAAGTATTATGCGGCTGGGGCTGGGGTGACCGAAGAGAAGTAGACTTGAGATTATAAGGGGTGAGGGATCATGGATTATTTACCATAGACAGTGGTCTCGTCTGGAACGGATCAATTCAAGCGATAGCAAGCAGCGCCCATAGATCTTTCTGTAATCTCATATACAATATGTATTGTATGGTATTGCAAAAGCCACCCGCCGAGCTCACTGACGCCTCACAGCGCGTCTCTTCTTATTCTTCTCCGTATAATACTCCTCCACCCACTCCTTAATCTGCGCAACCTCATTGTCCATGACCGTCCGCACGCCCTCATTCGCCTCGGCGTTGTCCACCACCATGTCACTGCAGTGGAAGCCGCCGGGAATCACCTGCACCGGCGACGTCGCCGTGCCCGTGAACTCGCCCCCCGTCCGCGACTCGCTCGACACGGTGGCGTAGCGCCACGTGTCGAACTCTCCGTTGGTCCAGATCAGCCGCGTCAGGTTGCCCGCGATGTCCCAGCCGCCGGTGTAGGCGTTGACGTCGTCGACGGTCTTGCCGGCGGCTGAGCCGTAGGTGCCGGGCGGGGGGAAGGAGAGGCTGCATTGGCGCTCCCAGTACTCGTCGGTCACGAGGCGCGAGACGATGGTGGGGACGCCGGCGGGCGCGCCGTCTTGCCAGAAGCCGAAGCTGGTTTGTTATGTTAGCGAATTGGGCGCTGATGAGTGTCCGAAGAGGGAATCTGGGAAGACTTACGGCTCGTTACACAGGAACCACATCCACTGGAGGTTTATTTTGTTTTTGACGGAGCGGTCTGTGTAAAACGGGCTGCTGGCGTTGTATGTGTCGAAGCAGCGCGTTTCGTACTCATCAGTCCACTCGTCGTATCCGTATTTCGCACAAGCTACGGTAATGTCAAATAGTCAGCAAGAAGCTCAGACACATTACCGCAGTCGTCATCAACGTCGTCTAACCACAAACTCACTGAAAGGCACAAAGTACTCCGCGATCCACTTGGCGTAGCCATCAAGAGCCTTCTTCAGACCCACCCCCTCTGCGCCTGGAACGGTCGTGGCATTGGGGAAAAGACTCCCCACGTTCTCAACAGAGTCACAGAAGAAATAGAATTTCGAATAGTTCGTGTAGAACTGATTTGCTTGCCACTCCCAGGGGCCATTCTGGAGAACGCTAGCGAAATCATCGGCGTGCTCCACGCCTGCCAGGCCAAACTTCGTCTTGAGCGCAGTGATAGCGTCGGTGTCGTCGCTGAGCAGGACACTATCGATGTAATCGATGGCAAGAATCACATCTGCACTGCAGTTCGAGGGCATGCCATCCTGTATGGGGCTGAAGTATTGCCACTATGGAATATCTTGTCAGTACTAGCCTCATTTTCACAACACTCAATCCCCAAGTACTTGGGTTTGATACTCACGAAGTCATCGATAGCCTGAACAACAGCACTCGTAGCATGGTAAGCCCAAAAAGTCCCAGGGTCAACCGCCGCAACCCAAGCGGCCAACGCAGCAGAGTAAGATCCACCAGACATCACCCACGGCGCATTCTGGGCGTTGCTGCTCCCATTCGTGTCGAAAGGCAGCTTGACGGTGTTGGCAAAGTACGTGTTGTCCTTGATCGAGTTCTCCAAGGTGAGGTAGGTCAAGTTCTCGGTCGTCAGCACCGAGTACGGGCTCGACTCGCCCCAGTAGCGATGCTCCATCAGCACCACCGCCCCCCCAATGGCCTCGGCGAACATGCCCGTGATGGTTTTGTTCCTCAGGTAGCCCGTGTAGTTCGTGGCGGCGACCTCGCCCGGCGTGAAGAAGACGACCGGGGAGCCGGGGCCATTCCAGTACTCCGAGCTCCACCAGTACGCCTGGCTGAAGGTTCCCAGGCTGGGGTTGGCGTGGTCGATGAGCTGGTCAAACGTGGCCTTGCCGGAGGTGGTCGCACGCTTCTCGAGATTGTCGAAGTCCTCGTCGATGAGAGGAGGGGGGAGAGGCAGCTCTAACTTTCCGGGGCGGGTTAGGGCCAGAGCCCTGCTGGCGAACAGCAGTGCGGTGTGGACGAAGGCCTTCATCTTGACGATGTCTGGATGAGTCGACCACAGCTTGACCGTGGGTGAGTGAAAGTGGTAGAGAAGCGGAAGGCCCGGACATCAAGGCCTGAGGACGCGTCGCGCCTTATCAATGTAAGAATGTTGCTCCATCGTGCTGTTGGTTTCTTGGGTAGCTTTGCTGATAAAGACCATGTGGGTCCTCTTGCGCTCGTTGGTGCATCATGCCTGCACCGCAACCTCGAGGGGGCCACAAAAGCCAAGAGTACTGTAGCATTAGGTTTGGCGCTGCAAATGTGCTGCCTTCCGTATTCATGCTGGGGTACTCCGGGTATATGCACATACGTGCCAGGAGTAGCAGGCGATTCGAGTCAAGTATGGCACCTAGCGAAAAGCTTTCTGTTGTGCAACCGGGGGCCCGGGGCCATATCTGGGTAATCTTCGCACCATCGAACTCAAACCCTACGATACTTCGCGGCTATCTTGTGTATAGCCATCAATGGTATTAGGCTGATATAAGGTTCAACGATGCCCTTGAAGATATTCATGCGTCAGAGTCAATATTCCCACGTTATTTTCTTGTGTGTTCGGAGAGGGTTTGCCGAACTCAGGAGCCATATCGGAGATATACGGCCCAGCGATACGACCTTCCCGGTTTGGATCCGTTTCTCATCCCAGTCATAATATGACCCTGGGTACGGTGGCCTGCAGGGCAGGATGGTCTCCGGGGCTATTGCACTCGCTTATACGAACAACAGCTGGTGAGGTTGGGCCGGGTTCCGCTTTCCGCCCGCAAAAGCGGACCCTGATCTGCAGCGATTGTATATCTTGCCCGGGACACAGACACGTCGAATCTGGGGAAATGTTCTCGGAAATTGTCTTCTTTGCCATATTGTTCGCATACAGCCAGGCAGCCTGGCAGCCCGTCACGACGGTCAGGTCTTCGCAGACACTCCAGGTTGTCCTGTATGCCCTGCGATGTGGATCGGCTAACAAGAATACTGTCTGGTAAATCACGTGGACGCCCGTAGTTAACCCAAGCGAGCCTTGTAGCTGTCACCGATAAACCAAGGAAGGCTTATTTCGACGACTTCGCTTCCATGGTTACCTTCTATTACCTAGGTAGTGTTGTTACATCGCCTTGCGAGGCTGCCGAGGCATCTCAGATTGAGATAAGACGGCACCTGTCCATCTGACTTGACGCAAACGGGAGCGGCGTTCGGACGATAAACTGACAAGGGCCTGGGCCTGATCCACACGTGGCATTTGCCATAGGAAGCATGGCGGCTGGGCGGCTGCTTCATAGATCTTCAAGGCGCGTCCTTCGGAGGTTGTCGAAGAAAGCGCCCACGGGCTCTGTATTTCAAGCATGCCTCGTCTACTCCGTACACTCTTCTGTGTTGGACATGGAGTTGTTTATGTAGTAGTCAACTAAATCAGCTCACTTTGGTCTGGACTTGGACCACTGAGACAAGGGTTCTGGAACTGGGATAGTGAACCTACACGGGCCCCGGGGGCTGCTCGGCATCACAGACAGTCCTCGATTTAGACTTCTTTCCAGAAAAAGCGCCTACTGATGAAACACACAATGAACCAGCATCACATTCCGTTTGTATTAGGCCTTGCTCACTGTACACGTTTATAGTATAGTCAGCCGATAGTGTAACAGTATCACCGCATTGGTCAAGGCAGAATCAGAAAATCTATGCCTACGTGCGTTCCACTTCAAGGCTTCTTCAGGAACCAGGCTTTCCAGGAATCCATGAGTGCAGGTGAGGGGACACCAGGTGGTCATCGGATCGAAGAAAAGTGGTCTGCTCGCGCTCTCATTCTTCTTGGCAAGAGATCAGCAGGATGAGCGTCTTGTGCAACATGAGCTATGTCTACATATCGCAAACTGAGAGTCGATCCATGATTATACGTCAGCTTTTGTGGTTGTACCAAGGGCTATGAATGGCTCTGCGCCACCTTGCTCGCTGCAGGCTGCCCTACGGGCGCAAACTGGGCAGCCACAATGATCGACCACCGTGACTGGGTCGGTGTGTTCGGGCTGACCATTTGGAGATGTGCGTACCTAGGCATGATGTCCTTCTGTACATATGTATAATGACCTTTAACGTTTGTGAGCACGAAGTAGCCGCAGATGACCCATGTGTTGCTTCTTGATCGAGTACAGTCAGCATCAGCCACTTGCATCAACATACGTACGTAAGGATGAAGGTATTTGAGTTTTCGTTGTCTCCTTTTGCGGTGGAGCTACTTAAGTGAAGGTGCAATCGACAAAAACGGTGACATGGATGCTACCTGTGTATCAAGCTTCTTCAAGTGCGCCCAAGTCCTGGCCCGAGAAATTCAGGAAAAGTAGTGTTGAGTTGTTCATCGCACTCTACAATTGGCTAATAGGTCGCGATATGCGACCAACACGAGCACTAGGGTGCCAGAAGCATCAAGCCGCACTCCAACTCGGGTCAAGAAGACTGGAGTTTGTCGCCACCGCGCCCGCCACTTTCAGGAACCCAGCACATTCCATGGCAAGATGTCTCCCATTTATCTCAGAAGGGACGCTTCGTGGGCATCACCAGGAGCCCACATAACACCCGACCAACAGCAAGACCTCTCGACAGAAGCCTACGTTTTCATAGTCTCCGTCGGGGTGCTGGCCATCTACAACGCACTCGAGCTGGTCGTGATGGTGCTCCTCACCTTTCGCAGATACAGCGGCCTATACTTTTACTCCCTGGTTGTCTCGAGCCTCGCCATCGTCCCCTACACACTCGGCTTTACCCTCGATCTGCTAGACATCACGACCGGGAGGTCGAGGTTCGGGGCGATCACGCTGATCACGATTGGCTGGTGGCCGATGGTCACTGGGCAGGCTGTGGTGCTGTGGTCCAGGCTGCATCTCATCCTGGTGGGAGCCAAAGGCGACAGGGTCATCCGATGGACCGGGCGCATGATCATTATCAATGCCGTCGTCCTGCATATACCTACTACGGTGTTTACGTATGGCTCTAATGGGAACGTGAATACGGCCACATTTGCCATTGGGTATGTACACACGTACACTCACAAGCTCGGCTAACGCCGCGTGGAACTGTCTTTTCAACTGATCAGTCACCCAGGTACAACATAATGGAGAAACTCCAGATGGCAGGCTTCGTTTGCCAAGAACTCCTCCTTTCTTCCATATATCTGATGGAAACGTACAAGCTGCTCCACACATCTCTGCAAGCAGACACCAGGAACACGATCAGGCAGCTGGCGGCAGTCAACGCTGCTATCATCATGTGAGTCCGTTCTTCCTTGCACTAGAACCCAAGACAGAAATACTGGGTTTCTGGCATTAGGTTCCCGTCCTTTATGTCCGTCATGTCGAGTAAAAGCACACTGACGTAAGCCACAGTATGGACTTGGGTCTCCTCGGAATGGAAGCTGCCTCTCTCTATACCCTGGAGACGATGCTGAAGGGTGTGGTCTACTCAATCAAGCTCAAGCTGGAGCTCGCTGTGCTTGGAAAGCTTGTTCAATTCGTTGGCGGCTCGCGATCGTCGACCAGCCAGGCCTCTGATGGTCCAAGGAGAGGCTCTAACCCCTTCTCATCCACCTTCGGGTTACCACGGCCTTTCAACCGGAAATCGTTTACGAGTACGAGCCGTGGGACGTACGATGATATGGATGTGAGCGAGTTCGTCGACCTTGAACAGCACAACGAGGACTGCAGGCCTCCCTCCAAGACGAAGTGTGTCTACCACCTGGAGGCTGGACTTGAGATGAGGCGAAGGGCCGACGTCGAAGCCGAAGAGTATGAGTTTGCTCGATTTGAGCACGTTGAGGAGATAGTTGTTTTGAGAGACAACCCTGTCTGGGAAGGCTGAATACATGCGGCTGTCTCCAGGGGAGGGGTCTGACGGAAACGATATGTGGCGAGGGACAACAAGATCGCCGATCTGAGCAGTCAGTAAGGTGTACACATAGCAATAGCGGGCCTGCTGTACATATTCACTTACCGTCACATGCATCAAAGCTAAAGCACACCGACGCAAACTTCACCGCCGACGGCCGTCGGGTTCGTCCTGACCCAAGCTCTGCACCACGGCGCAACCCATGCCCAAGTCCCCAGTCTGACACTTGATGATTAGCCCATGAACGGAGAAAGGGCGAAGTCCAGATGAAAGTTGAGATACGGTTTGGTGAAAATGGGCGTGAGGGCTAGAGTTGCGGCTGAGTTTGGCCGGTGTCGGATGGGAATGAGTGAGTGAGTGTTCAGTGAAGGTGAAAGTGAACTTGAAAGTGAGATGAGATTGAACCTAGTGCATCCGATATATCGGATCTCAGACCCGCTTCCCAAGCTCACGCTCTCATTCGAAGGCAGCGTCCAGCTGCAGTAATGTCTGACTGTGAGATATTAATATGTGTAGATTGCGGTTCGCCCCGAGTTTTTCTAGCCCCAGGGCGCAGTGGGAAACCTTGGAAAGCTCTGAGGCCAATACCCAATGTGACACTCCTTCATACCATCACAGCGACATCGAAACACACTCTAGCAAGGAGCTTAAGAGTTCGATAACTACACAGAAAATCCACAGAAAATCTTTCTCTTACTGGAATCATTTGTGTCCAGTAAGATTGACAAAGGTTGGATATGGGCATGCGAAATGGATCCAAGTGCTGGAAAAGGCACATCCGCAGGTATAGGGGAAAAAACGAACAGAGCATGATGAAAGTAGGGTTGGATCATGAAGTGTAGTCGTTTTCACATAGCAAACGCCTCTCAGAGGATCCAAAAACGGCTTCCAGTTCTTCCGCGCACACTCGAACTGACTTATGAGTACACCACCGGCTTCCCCAGCTCCAGCACATCCTTCATAGCCTCCACCGCCGCAAAAAGCTCATTATCGTGATACTTCCTAGCCACAATCTGCAACGCAACCGGCGCGCCCTCAAAGTCCTCCTCCTCCCACAGCTTCCTCACATGCCCGTCCTCCTCACTCAACACCTCCAGGCCCGTGCCCTTATACGCCTCCTCTCCCTTCTTCCCCGCCCTCAACGGCGTCGGCACCACCACGCCCGGACAGTCCACATAGTTAAAAAACGCAGTGTAGTTCCAGTAGAACGCGGTATCGTGCGCACACGCCGGCCCCACAAACATAGGCGTGATCACCACGTCCACGTCCTGCTGCGCCCAGTGCGCCGCGAACCCGGCGCGGAAGGCGTCGCGCTCCAGCCGCAGCTGCATCATGTCCTCCCACGAGTTCGTCTTGCCCTCGACGTCCTTGATGATCCACTGCGTCAGCGGCTCCATCGGCTCGCCCGTCTTCGCAAACCCGGCCTTGAGCCCCGCCCCGCCGTCGGGCCAGTACGCGCGGCGGATGTTCCGGATCGCCTCCGCCGCGCGGAACGGCGCGAACGGCTTCACCTCGAATGCATCACCACGCGCCGCACCTGCAAGCTGCGCTTTCGCCCACTCCAGGGCCCGCGTCACCGGCGGTTGCGGGTGGATCGCGCCGTCGTGCATCAGAACGCCCACCTTCAACCGCCCTCCCTCCCTGCCTGCCTTCAGCCCCGTCCACGCGATTGGCACCAAGCTCGGCTCCCGCAACCACGGTTTCGCACTTAGCACAATCCCCATCAACAGATCTAAATCCCGCAAACTGACCGCCATCGGCCCACACGTCGCCAGCACCGTCAACTCCGCCGGGAACCCGCCCTTGGTCATCCCCTGCACCGGCAGATAGTACGACGTGGGCTTGAACCCGTACACGCCGCAGAATCCCGCGGGCCCGCGGATACTGCCGCCGATGTCCGACCCGAGCCCGAGCACCGATCCGCGCAGGGCCAGGAGGGCCGCCTCGCCGCCGGAGGAGCCGCCGGAGGAGAGGCGCAGGTTGTGCGGGTTGAGGGTGCGGCCGGTGGCCGGGTTGACGGTCTCGAGGTGCATGATGGCCTGCGGCTGGGTGGTTTTGCAGTAGAACACCGCGCCGGCCTGCCGGAGGATGCCGACGATGTGCGCGTCGGCGGCGTCGCGCTCCCGCGACGCGAGCACGCCCGACGCGCTGAAGTGCCCTGCCATCTGCATGTGCTCCTTGATGCTGACGGGCACGCCGTGCAGGGGCCCCACGGTGGCGCCGTTGTGCGCCTCCTGGTAGGCGTCGAGGGCGGCGGCCGTGGCGAGGGCCTCGCTGGGGAACCACTCGGTGAGGCAGGTGGTGAGCTGGTGGGCGATGATGGCGCGCTTGGTGAAGGCGGTTGCGACGGCGACGGCGGTCAGCTCCCGGGCGCGGATGGCGGCTGCGAGGGAGGTGGCGTCGTGGTCTGTGGTGATGGCGAGCTCGGCCGGGGTGAGGAGGCCGCAGGATGTGGGGATGGAGGTTACGTTTTTGGGCGGGTTGGCCATGAGGGAGGGGGGGAGGAGGAGAGATGGGGGCACCACGGCGGCGAATTGTTCCTGGGCGATGGAGTCGCGGAGGGACTGGAATTCGGGCGTGCCTTCTGCCACGGGCTTGATTTGGATAGTGGGGAAGACTTTCGACATGGTGATGAGGAATCCTGGGTATGAATGTCTGAATGTCTGGTGGTGGTGATGGTGGTGACGTGGGAAGAGACAGCACCGAAACGATAAATCTGTAGATCGCAGGTGTATGAGAGGTTACGAATTGCTGTGCTTATCTATACCGTATACTTGCTTGGTGATCCCGATGTCTATCTATGTACCTAGGTAGGTAGAGTATATGCCTGCGGCACTAGATATGTTATCTCCACTCCACCGAGGAGGCGTCTGAGCGTGTGGGACAAGGTTTGGTTACACGGCCGAAAGCGGCAAGCCGTGCCGGGGAGGAAGCAAGCTCGCATGTATTATGGAGTCCGGAGTGAAAAGTCAATAATCACCTAAAGACGTTGTACGCATAATATTATCAGTCGCACGTTGGTAAGGAGATAATTTTGGTTTCCATTTCAGAGAATGTATTGTTGGCCACTGGGTCCGTAATGGCAGCCGCGGCAACAAAAGAATTGAGGAGGATTTTGATGCAGTTACCTAGGTATGGTGGGGAGCATCACCGGGGTTTTATAGTTGAACATGAAGCAATGTTGAAATCATTAGGGCAAGTCTGACAGAATGTAGAACCTTGAAAGCGACACAGACTCGTATTTTCCAGGATCATTCCTGTTGCTCTTCTCTGTACCAACTCAGTTGATAACTGTACCTGCCCTCTCCTAGCTCTTCCACGATATCAGCAGCAATATCATAATGTAATCAGCGGAGTGACTAGATTGCTGATGTTATGGGAAGAATATCTGTCCAAAGCCGGTCAGCCGGCAGAGGCCCATTTTATATCGCCCTTGTACCAGTAGGTCCACTCATGCCCAGCTAGAGTGTTGCCCAGGTATCTTCAAGCTGTGCTAAGTCACCGGACCATCACCATGCAAATGGGTTTTCCTGCAGCTGCTGCAGTCCATTCATCATTGGTACCTCATCCGAAGGCGGGACGGTAATACTGGTCACACAACTCTTCGGCAGTACGTTCCTCCCATCGTGAATCCCTGATCTGTCCTCCAGCCTTGATGAAGTAGGCAATGGGAGACGCGAATTCCCAAACGTCCGTCAGGTCATTGATCCAGCAGGCGAGACACCTGTTTGAATATTCTTTGGCGTCGTACCACATATTCGTGTATTGTGCCAACTTTTCCTTCACCGTGTCCTCGTCGTCGATGCCGAGGTTGAATCTGATGCAGAACTTACACTCCTCCGTTGCAGAGAAGCAAGCACCAAGGTCTTGATGGACACAATTGCCCCAGGAATGTTCCAGGAAGCTGACCAGGATTGACTGCATCTGTGGGAACATCCATGCAAGAAAATGGGCATTGTCATCATCACATCTGCCAAAGAAGGCAAATTCCACTCGGTTGAGATTGCGAGACCTGGGTTCGACATCCCATTGATCGTCTGAGCTCAACTGAACTCGAAGTCCTACCTGCAAAGCTTGGACCGAGTCCATGCTGATGTGCCGCACCTGGTCCAGTCCCTCCAGACCCTCAAGAGCCAGATGTTCGAATTTGGGCTCGAAGCACCAGTCGAATGCCAGGGTGTCAATCTCTGGGTTCCACCATAGTCCTCCCTCACTGGGACTTCTCTTGAAGATGAAGGAGCCCATTTGGAGCATGTAGTTGCGAGTTTCGGCGCAAGTCTGGGTCAGAGCTGGCTGCTGGAGATGTGCACCATAACCCTCACTCTGCCTGTTCCGACTGTCAGACTCTTTCCAAGAGTGCAGCTCCCATTGCTTTGGCTTGTTGATGTGTCCAGTGGGAACTCGGTATCTGCCACGAGCACAGAATGCCTTCTTCTTGGGAATCAGGCAGGTGTAGATCATTTGTCGAATTTCTGGTGGTAGGCGGAAGAATGAGCCAGGGGAGGAGGGTTGCCTAGGGCGCATGAACAATTCGTCTGCAATAGCGGATTGACCCGAGGAAAATGTGCGACAGGCGAAGGAGCTTGGTACAAAGTTGGCACAGCATCGAGAGGCCATCTTGTCTGGATCGGTTTGGTTGGAAGGCGAGGGAAGTTGGTTGATGATGGTGCGTTGTGGTTTGATTTCAGGAGGGCAACCGCGAAAGAGGCGATGTTGCGACGACTCAGGTAGGAGCAACGCATTCCTGACTGTTGGACTGGAGACTTGGACACTGAGCAGCAGCAAAGTTAGCTTGATGGACAGTGCAACAAAGCCCTTCACTCATCGCTGTAGCTTCGTGCTTACATTGGGAGAGGATTGGAAGATGTCTTGGTTGTAGATCTCCTGTCCAAGGCCCATGGACCACCAATTCATTGGAGGATGGAAGTGTGGTGGTGGGTTGGTGAAATCGAGTTGGTTGGCATGTGAATGGCAAAGTAGATATTTATACGACGGGTGAAGTGGGGCCTTGGGGTGCAGGTCGGGGCCCAGGGTCTCTGACTGACCGCAAGCTCTTTTCCTGCCAATGTGCAAATACAGGTTCTGTTTGTTTTTTTCAAGATCAATATATACCTTGGTGCTTAGGTAGGTAGGAGGGTATCTGATGACCATGTGCTAATATGTTTCGTTTGCTCTGGGTTTGGGTTCAGTTCCTAAACAGGGTAAAAACAGGGATGTTATCAATTTGCTTGGCAGCCAAACAGGACGACGTTGTGGCTCCGGAGCATAAACATGATCTATTAAACCTCGCTCGCTTCTAGAACCCAAATGGCATAGAATCGATTTGGTGATTCCAGTAATCTGCACAGGACAAAGGATGACCGTTCAGATACAGTCAGTGGCCATAGGAAGGGCAATATCAAAACAACTCATCCTCCTTCACCAAAACATCCCTCGTCACCTCGCCCGGATTCCTCAGCCCTGCCAAATGCATCGTCATGATCATATCCCCACACAATGACCTCAAAACATGCCTGACGCCCTCCTCGCCTCCAATGGTCAACCCATACGCATACGGCCGTCCAACAAACACACACTTCGCCCCTAGTGCCACCGCCTTGACAATATCCGCGCCCGTCCGAATACCGCTGTCAAAGTACACCTCGATCTTATTCCCCACGGCGTCCACAATCCGCGGCAGCGTCCCCAAACTACTACACCCCCCATCCTGCTGCCTGCCGCCATGATTCGATACCACAATCCCATCCACCCCCGCCTCCACCGCCCGCCTCGCATCCGCGACACTTTGGATCCCCTTCAACACAATCGGCCCCTCCCAATGCTGCTTCAAGAATGCTAGATCCTCCCAAGCATGCGAATGCCCAGGGAACGCAATCTTCGTCCACTCTCGCGCCGCCTCGCCCAAATCCCGCCCCGTGAGCTCGCTTTCATGCCGCGCCGCCTCATCGATGCTGTACCCGTGCTTCTTCTCGAATTCAGCTCGGAACACCGGATCCGTGAGGCCAATCTCCACGCCAATACGATCGGGGTGCAAGAACGGGTTGTACCCGTGGTTCATGTCCGCGGGCCGCCACCCGAGCACGTACGTGTCGAGCGTGACGAAGAGCGCGGAGTAGCCTGCGTTCTTGGCGCGGGCGAGGAGCGATGCCGTGATGGCGTTGTGCTTGTTCTCGGGCCAGTACAGCTGGAACCAGCGGGTCGGCTTTGGCGCACCGCCGGTGCCCTCCACCGCGGCATCCATGGCAGCGGCTACGTCCTCGATGCTGGTACTGCTCGCGGTGCTGAGGGTGTACGGCACGCCGAGTTTCGCCGCGGCGCGGGCGACGGCGATTTCGCCGTGGGGGTGGAAGATTTTCTGGACGCCGATGGGCGCGAGGGCGACGGGGTAGGGGATTTTCTGAGAGCCATTGAGGATAGCAGCTGTGGTGTCTGAGAAAGCCGGGTCGCCGGTGACCCCGTCGGTGCGACTGGGCTGGAGGCGCTGGGGTACGATGGACCAGCGGTCGAAGGCGGCGAGGTTCTTGCTGTAGGTGGAGCCGGTACCAGCGTTGCCGTTGACGTAGCCGAAGCTGTTGGCGGAGAGGACGGCTTTGGCCTGGGGCTCCCAGTCGGTGGGCTGGAAGGAGAAGGGGGGTTTGGAGTCGTCGAGGCCGGCGAGGTAGATTTCGCTGGAGTATTTGGTGGGTTCGGTGCTTTGGGAGGCCATGGTGGGTGGTGGTGAGGCTGTTTCTGGGATCTTGGCTTCAAGGTGCCAGGTGGTGAATCGTGATGGTGTAATAAGGTAAGTGGGATTTGACTTCAGACTGCGGCTCTCACAGCAGTCCCCTTTTCTATACGTTTCAACCTCTCAGTCTGCTCATCTTGACCGTTTGTCGCCCCCAGTGACGTCGATGGCTCATAATACCTCTCACGACTGCCATCCGGTTTACGCAACCTGACCCACCTGCTAAGGTCTGTATACAGTATTTGGCGCATTTCATCCAACCACCACGTGGGATACGTTATGCATGTTTCAGCCTTGTGGCACGAAGGCGCTTCTCGTCTGCGATCTCATGTGCGCGGTGCAAAGGTGAAGTTTGCGTCGTCTATCAGTGAAGTGCGAATGAACCGAAGAAGTGATGTCGAGACAAGGGTTTGGCGGAGCCGCTTGGTCGGCTTGACCCGCTGATATCTCGTCCCAGACGTGATATGTGAAGGAGCGGGTAAGCTGAAATTGTGAGATATGGCGACGACATGCCTTCGAATATCCCTGTCATCTGAGATTTTGAAGCTCTCAACAACCAAGGACCAACATGCCGCCGGCGCAGCTTACTCGAATTGGTGCCCGTGAGGAGCTGCACCGGGTGAGACTATTCACACCGCTGACATGTTGAAATGGCGTATTATATCATTTGTGGATCTGCTCAAACATTGTCCCATTGGGTGCCAACAATGCGCCAGGGCTGTCACGTCTATTTGATGCGCGGACATGTACAGAGCACTACCTAGGTAGGCTTCTGGTTTCGTCAGCGCTGACTGCTATGAGCGTATGGACACCAGGCTGGCCTTGAAAGAGATTGGCTACTCAGTACTTACCATCTGAGGGAAGAATGGCATCCTAGATTTGAAGGATATGATCTCAGAGTTCAGCTAGACGAAAGCATATATGAGAACAGATGAGTTCCGGTGTGGTATACAAAACTCCATCACCTTCTCGCTCAGCGAGGTCTCGAGATACAGTCTCTAGTCAACAATAGGGAACCTCTTCCTGAGACGTTCCCCATTCCGATAAAACAGCCACGGAAACGGCGCAAAAGCCAGCGCCACGAAAGCCAGCGTCGTGTTGCCCCATCCCAGGCCCAAATCCGCGTACAAATCACTCGCGCACAACGGCAGCAATCCCCCTGCCAAACACCGCAACACCGACGCCGCGCCCACCGGTCCAGCCGCCTTGGTGGGAAACGCATCGATCAGGTACGTCGTCACCGGCATCATGAAGGCGATCAAGCCGAAGCAGAAGAACACGCAGCCGACGATGGGCACCATCCAGTGCAGTCGTTTCTCCAGCGACCAGCCGTAAATGATCAGGCCGACAGCACAGAGAGGCGCGCCGAGGGTGAGTGGCGCCAGGCGCATTTCGGGGGTCGGCGTGGTGGTTTTGGCAAGTCGGCGGTACACCTTGTCGGCGGTGATGGAGTAGATCGCGAGGCCGATGAAGAGACCTATACCTAGCCCCAAATAGGGCAGTCCGGAGGCGCCCACGGACCAGCCATAGACTTCCTGGTACACCGTCGACATGGTGGAGAGCATGAGGAACATCATGCCGAAGATGACCGCCTGCCCAAACGCCGGCAGAAACACTAACGGAGACGTAAGCAACAATCGCAGCGGCCGCACAATCGACAGCTCTAGCGCCTTCCACCCGGACATTGGATGGTCGTGCAACGCCGAAACCAGCCCCAAATCCCCCGTCTCCCTCCTCAACCGCCTCACCTTCCGCTCCAGCACCAACGGGCGGTACGACTCCCTCATAACCCCCACGGACCCCAGCGCCACCACCCCGCCCACAATGGCAATCACCCAGCAGTTCCACCGCCACCCGACCTCCTGCGTGACATACCCGCCCACAATCGGCCCCAGCATCGGGCCCATCAG
This sequence comes from Ophiognomonia clavigignenti-juglandacearum, assembly GCA_003671545.1. Taxonomy (NCBI): domain Eukaryota; kingdom Fungi; phylum Ascomycota; class Sordariomycetes; order Diaporthales; family Gnomoniaceae; genus Ophiognomonia; species Ophiognomonia clavigignenti-juglandacearum. Next base: position 86,389 of record PYFS01000242.1, on the reverse strand, counting down.
CATGCCCAGGCCGTAGATCCCCGTGGCGCGGCCGCGGTCCTTGGGCGCGTACATGTCGCCGATGACGCCCGCGCCGACCGCCGGCGCCGCAGACGCCGCCACGCCCTGCAGGAAGCGGAAGCCGAGCAGCTGGGCGAGCGACGGCGCGGCGGCGGCGAGGCACGCGAAGACGACGAAGAGCGCGTTGGTCGCGTGCACGACGCGCACGCGGCCAAAGACCTCGGAGAGCCCTGCCGTGAGCAGCAGCCCGGCGGCCATGCCGAGGAGGAAGACGGAGACGGTGAGCACGCCGAGGGTGGGCGAGGGGCTGTGGAAGGAGGCCATGATTTGCGGGACGGAGGGCGCGACCATCGAGGAGGCCATTTGGCCCGTGGCGGAGAGGAGGGAGATGTTGAGGACGATGGCGAGTTTCTTGCGCGCGGGCCATTGGAGCGGGTCGGTTGGATCGGGCGTGGTGAAGTTGATGGAGTGGCTGGGGGCCGGAGAGGGGAGGCTTGGTTGCCGGTGGAGGGAGGCGTCTGAGCTGGTGGTTCCTCGGGTGTCCTTCTCCTCTGGTAGTCGGGGATTCAGCTGTCGTTCGAACATACCGTCCATATTGTGAGCTTGTGTCGAGGGAAGTTGCCTCGCCTGGGAGTGTTTGCTGAACGCACCGAGAGCACTGGCAAAGGAAGCGGCTGACGACTTCTAGGGGCCATCGGCGAGGTGATATAAAAGAAAATGGCAGGTTAGAAGCTGCAAGTTGACAGTAAGCAGGGTAAGATACGCGAGCCTGCAAGTAATAGGCGGATCAATGGTGCGGACGAGCCAGCCCGTACAGCCCGTGATAGTGGTGTGGACTATTTGGCTGATATGCATGCGGGCGTAGGCGAGCAACCAACAGCTTCCTCACGTAAACAAATCAGAGACAAGAATCAGGCGTGGTGGCTGCACCATCTGGATGCCTGGCCACAGCATCTCTTTTCGCGTGTGTCTGAGAAGGCTGTGAGACGTGGCATTCGGGTGCCTTTCTTTGTGGACCACGCCAAATGGAAGCATGGCAGGGCAGTAGAACGTCGGGTGTACTTTGTATACACAAGAGGCGGAATATCCCGAGCCACGAGCAATGGGGGTTCATTGTCGATACTCATTGCTGGCCGTAACGTACGGACGGATGGTCCAGCCTTGGAGGTGGACAAGGCCAACTGGCCCGTCAGCACCACTCAGCAGCGAATGGCACTCACACTTGTGTGTCCGACCTTCGCTGCCTCTCTTCATCCTGCCTTGTCAGCGTCAAAGAGAAGGTCGTCGGACAAGTTGCTGAAGAACCCGGCCCGTCTTTGCATGTCTTCCGCAACTGCCCACGTTTCTGTCAAGGAACATTGAATCGTCAAGGGATGTGGTCGGAGAAAAGGGTAATTGGCGTGGTAAGTTGTACTGGAATTTGCGTACAGCCACAATTTATCACGTTTGGGGTAACACACCCTTCAGCTATGCAATAGGCGAGGGCTTCTAATAGCTGAATATTCGTTGGTGCTACCGCACCGCCCCGGAAATAGTAGTGTGTTTTCCCGTTGTGCCTGGTCTTTTCTCTCCGAGGATCATGCCTGCCTCAGATGAGAAAAAAAAAAAAAAAACAAGTCGAGGGCAGCACTTTTGCTCTAACCGAGCAGCCAAGCTGATCACGGGATGCAGATGTGAAGACTTGCATGCCATTTCACCTTCGATGCACCCAACGTATGAGCTTCTCACTTGCAGAAAGGACCCCAGTGCATGCACGTTGGTGCACCGGATCACCCTTCCTGAAGTGCCGCCGCTTATAGGTAGCTGGTAGCATGTATAGGGGGGGGGGGAAGACATGTACGTGTGTGTGTGACATTGCTGGTCGAGGTTCGTGGGGGCCTAGCTTACACAACGAACAAGCCTTACTAGTACCTTACCTCCTAAAGGGCGCCATCCAGGTCCCCATCGCCCAATTGGTCAGTCGACCCGAGCAACACATCCACCGTACCTCGCAATACAACGAGATTTCAGGGCTCTTCAGATCCACGAACAAAACTTCTTCAATCCGCGAGTCAGGCCGTACTGTGGTAAGATGGGTATTTTCTTTCCTCCCGGCCAGGTCACAGACTGAGATAATTGGCGGTGTTCAGGACCCACAACGACCTGACAGGGGGGAAAACTGAAAAGTATGATACCAAAGTATATTCGCGTACCAGCATTGAAGTGGATGATATCGCTGAATTGAGCGACGCGACGACAAGGGCGATTTGAATATTTGGTAAGCGGGCAAGAGCTACGGCTTCTTCAGAGCCCGATATTCGAATACGTTAGTTTCTTGTTTAGCTATTCCCGATAGATTAAAATCAATTCAAGTTGCAGTTGTACATAACCAATATTGAGTCGCTCAAATCTGTAGTTAGATTTTGAATATGTGGTGCGGTTGATTTGCTATTGAAGGTGCAGAAGAAGCCCGTTGGGAGTATTGAGATGTAACAGTACTGTGGTAGACGGGTAAGAGTGGAGAGCAGGACCTGGATGGCGCCCTTTACGAGTTACTATACTACAGTACACAGCAGAATCGGCAACAGTCTTCAGCGGTCGCACGGCGGCGTCGTCATCAAAACTCGGGAAGAGGGCATGCAGAACGATCTATGGTGTCTTGTCTTTCCTCAAACTGCAGGAGACGTCTCGCATAGATGAACCTGCGCCTGTCGGGCGGAAGTGGCAGTGGACGTGTTCGTACCTGGGCTGTCAACATGCAGGCGAAACGTGGCTCTCCTCAGCATGCGACAGTGCTGTGAATTCCCACTTTTTGCCCTAGAAGGCACACGAACGCGATGAACATGACCCGAGACAGGCCAGGCTGATGCAGCTTACCAGCGACAAGGATTGCATGGAAGGACTTCAACGAAGGAGCTCGACAGCAAAGCTGTCGAGCTCCTTCGTCGCTGTCCACCTTGCGACCACCGGAGCCAACGGTGTGCAGGTGACAAGATACGGAATTTTGGAATCAGATACAAGATCGAGTTATTCAGCTGGATATTAAGAACCAGCGGACAGTTATTTCCGCCTCTCTACGGAAAATACTTCGTGGGCGACTTGCGGCTATGTTTCAAACCTGCACGACTGACGACATTATCTCGATGACCAGACCCCTGACATCTGTCATTGCTATGCGTTACCACTGTACGATCCTGATTACTCAGATAGTTTGGGTCTGAGCTTCGAGATAATGACGAGCTGGGTGGCGAACTTGCCACTCGCGATCATCACTGTCATAAGGCTGTGTGCTGTGGAATCTGCAGTACGACAATGCCAATGGGAAGACATCGCCTTTTGTTAAAACCCCATCCCAGTGTCTACGTCGTTGTGCAGTGCCAGCATAGAAAATGGCACTTTAAGGGTTAACCACACGGGCCATTTGCCCCGCGGGGTGGAGTCTAGACTTACCTGGGCTGATCTCGAACGCCCGAGAATCGAGATCAGCTCTTTTCACATATTCTATAATTGCTTTTCCATTGCCAGGTGATCACAATCTTGAAGTGTGACTGTACGTCTTGCGCAAAGAGATAGGCTGCGCGGCTAATGGCCCCGGTGGCAATGGGCAGCAGGCGAGCCGCGATTGGCGATACGCCGAAGACTCTGGACCTCTGGTAAGGACCTATTGCCAGATATTGCCACCTGCTGTTTTGCCAATGACGAAGGACTCTACTCTAGTACGAACTGCTTTGTGTTGTCCGTCCCTTTGGCTTTAGCTTTGTACCGCGGTACGGAGCCTGGTCTCAGCGCGAACGCACTTTGCCTGATAAGTCCTAGACATGCGTACTAGTAGCGACTAGATATGACCCCGCGAAGGGTGAATTGTTTAATATTCTATTGTCGCTAGAGAAAATGTAAGACCAAATTGCCTATCCTTGTGGCGCGCCAGACGGTCGGAGGGCGTGACCAAGCACCTTTCCGAATTCTGTTGTTGACTTTTGTTTGCTGAGATTCTATCGCCACCTATACGCAGATACTAATCTGTCTTGTCGCAAACGAACCCGTACTTTTAGGGGCAATCCATTGCACAGCCCAGACTGGGGAGTGAGTATGCTGGGCCTGATGTTTCTCCTTGCGTATTTCCTTTCGTTCGTCAGAATATACTGTCGAAACAGACCACCTTGTAGACAGTGAAGTCCCCAGAAGTTGTCTGTCTCGGACAGTAATCTGTCGTTTCCGCACAAACAAACTCGCTACACAATCTTTTCAATAGTACCCCTTGTTCTGTTCGCTCGGTCCAGCTTCCTCATCAAACATCGCAATCTTCGCAAAATCCCGCGATAGCGCGTCCACCGACGCCGCCACGGGATCCTCCATCGCCCCGTTCAGGTCCAGGATGAAGTTGAGTCCGCTCGGCGCCGCGTGCGCGGGACCAGGCGCCGCGGCCACGGCGAAAGTCATCCAGCCTGGTTGCACGTACGCGGCCGGGACCCGCGAAGGTCGCCTGGCTGCCTGGATCACGCCGTTCATGTGCGCGCGAGCCTCGGCGGGAGTGACCAGTCCCTTGACGATGCCAATCGCCAGAAGACCTTGCAGAATGTTCTGGATGAACCTGAACTGCGCCGCCAGGGCCTTGTATCCGTCGATGCAGGCAAGGAACCAGAGTCGCTTGTGATCTTCCGTCGTTCCGACGCCCTGTCTTCCCAGTTCTGTAGCTGCAATAATCGGGTCGATCATGGATTCCGGTGAGTCGACGAAACAGTCGTTGGCCACATACAGCAGAGCGCTATGCCAGAGGATCGAAGTAGTAGCCGAGGGGTATCGGGTGCGAAACACTAGCACCAGGTGCTTCAGTTGGTTCTTCGAGGCAAGGCAGACATCCTCCACGCTCCTATGGTCAGCCGTAAAGGTGTCCAGATCCAAGGCCTGCTTGGGGTTCTGGTGGAGGGAGGGTCGGAAGAGATCGAGGACAGTTTGGTGGAAGAATACACTTTGGCACAACATTAGCAATCTGGACAGTCGCAGAGAGTTGCCATAACGTGTATGGCAGACAACCCTTGATTGGCAACATTATGGAAGAACCGCTCACTGCACCATCGCAACATGATGCGGCATATGCTTTCCTTGGCCCATGGAAACTGGCAGCGCGTCGGCCCACGCGAGGAGCTTCTCGTACGTTTCTTCGGCCATTTCGAATGGCATCCGGCTGGCGGCTGGCACCCGGTATTGATGCAGGACCTTGTTGATCAAAGGAGCCAGTCTGCACAGCTCGGTGAAGCTCTGGCCCATGTACGCAGGCAATGGGAAGGGCACAACAGTGCCGTTACCCCGATCAATGCTGGTTCCGGGAATAGGCAGCCATGGCTGAATATCGATCATGGCGGTCCAGAAGCTCGCACCATACATGCTGCAATGGCAAAGATTCCACGTTAGTATAACTGCGCAATTGACGCGCTTCACCAACAGCCCAGATTGTCATGACTTTCTTTACTGCGAACAGCACAATACAAAGATGCATCCACGTCTAATGTCTCCAGTCTCTCCAGTACTATTACTCACATTGTCGCACAGAACGTGCCCCAAGCCGTATGCGCAGCGGCTCTGACATTGTCGATGTGGCCATCCAACCAGTACCTGGCGCCATGCCTCTTGGTCACGGCCAAAAGCCCGTTTCCATGGGCCATGTGGATGCCGTCGCGGAGATACATGTTGGCCACCTGGTCGCGCCCATGGCCCACCGCTGCGGTGCACAGCAGCAGCGCCGCGGCCGTGGTCATGGTGGCCGATTCATACTGCGGCTCGCCCGTCTTTTCCTCGCTGTATAGCCGTTCTGCTTCAGCGAAAAAGTCGTGGCTTAAGCTGGCCGCTCGTGAGTCGATGGCCGTGTAGCCTTGCTGTGTGGAAAATGTCAGTTTGCAACGACAGGGGCAAGAACCATCACGCTGGTCGGATCACCGTACGCATGCAAGAGCCAGCACCGCGCTGAGCAGAAGCGGCGAGCAAAAGTTTGTTCTCTGCGCAACCAAGTCGCGCAGGAACAGGTCCACGTCAAAGAGGCCCAGAATGGGATGACACGTCGTCAGATAGAACGAAATGGCACCCGCTGCAAAATCAGCGGCCACCGGAACTTGAAGCCAGTTGTTTATATCGAACTGGCTCAGTCGTTCGTCGCACAGGGGGCTGGGAGCGGGTTCGGAAGGGCCGATTGAGCGTTCGGAAGAGAGTTTTGGGGGGTTCGAGGGAGTGCTGCTGGCGATCGGACTGAGGGTTCTATTAACGGGATTGTTGTCATACACACCGAACTCGCCGCATGAGCCAGCCAGCGAGGTTCACGTGAATGGAGAGGCGGACCGACGCGACAAAGTCAAACGCAAAGGCTTCAGGAAATTAACTTACAAGAAGCTACTCCACGCCTCTGGACGGGGACGCTCTCTTTCTGGAAGTGGTGCCGCATTTGCGACGGCGAGGACAATGGACTTCTTCTCTGTTGCGACAATGGGATACAGCATAGGGTGTCGGACCATCAACTCAAATTCTACACTCAGGGGTGATGGGGGGCGGATGTCATCAGTGGTAATGAATCGTTCGCGCTAGAAAGGCGCAGAATTAGCAGCATATCCCTCCCGAGGAGAGAATTTTGCAACGGCAGTGAGGGGACTGACAGCAGCGTCATGACCCGCGCCAGTGCCTCGCAAGCGGTGAAAAAGAATTAGCGCCTGGTCTTCAGGCAGTGTCCTAACTCTTTCCAGAATCACTGCGGCAGATGCGTCATCGTATTGCTTTCGAATCTCCTTCTCCTGTCGGAGTTGGCCAAGTTCCGCATGTTCTTCGTGCGACATGACGGCATCACTGCTGCTGGGTGTGTAGACGCATTGTGTTTTGCGCTTTGTGCATGAGGAGCAGGAGGGTTGTTGGCCATCGCACTAGATTGATTCGTTGAGTGTTAGAGACTGCACGGCGGCGTAGATGTATGATGGAGCAATCCTTTCTTGGGCATAGGGATCGGCTCCGACTGGCTCAGACTGCCAGTTTGGGAGCCCAGACTGCCAGTCTGGGAGCATTGCACCGCTACCGGCACCTGGACACGCTCAGTCGAGTCCGTGCAAGGTCATGAAGGCCTGAGGGACTTCCAAAATTGGTGGGGTCTTTGCGCCTCGTGTTATGCTCGCTAACAGACACAGGGGAGGTACAAGACAAGAAGGACTTGGCTGGAAGGGAGGTCAAGTCGCTCCTTAACAGATGGCCACTAAGTCGTGGGCACAGCGTGTTGGTAGAGCTCTTTCCTCCCGTCCTGCTAGCCTTGTACCGCAGTACACAGCAGTCTAGGAGTGCTTGTCCACGATGGTACCGCGGTACCCACGCTCTAGGCACTGATTCCAGCCGCCGTCGGACCTCTGACAAAGCTCTGACTGGTCCACTGGATTGCAGTAACAACGATTATGGCGTACAAGACGCAGATGAAGCATCATCATGGGTCAAGTATCGCCTTCGTGTGCTGCTCCACAAGTACATCTGTGCTCGGAACACTTTCTCCTTCAATCTGGCTACAGACAAACGCCATTTGCCCACCGAGACCCTCCAGGTGCCAACCCCCGGTCCGTCTGGTGAACCTGACGGAGGCTTGTAGGGCCTCGACCAATGTGGCTAGCAGGGTAGAGACGTCTCTGAGGCCATGCCAAAGTTGTATAGGTGTACATGGTACAGTGCAGTGGACTCTACATGAACATCACGCGCGTGGACTTGCTCGTTCCAAGGATTGCTTCACTGCAACCAGCCAGACATAGAGAGAAATATGGGGAGCTCTTACCGCAGACTTCCTCGCCCGACACCCATCACAGGCCCACCGGCCTGATGCCGTCCTCTTTTGCCTCTTCGGAGGCAGCTCCGTTGCTCTTGTGTGGCCAGGAATCTCACTGCTGGAGCTCTTGGGCGTGGCAGCTGCAGGGAGGATTGGCGCATACTGCTTCTTACCCTTACCAGGCTGTCCCGAGCCTCCGGGAGCAGACATGATTGCTCCAGATGACAGGCTGGGTTGCCCAAAGATGGATCGGTCCGCCCCGGTGGGCTATTTTGGCGTGACAGGGCTGTGTGGCGTGGGTTGTTGATCCGCCGAGGCGGGTGCAGCGACTCTTTGACTTTGCAGGCGATAAATTATAATCGTGCTGCACAAATTAGGCAGCTCGCGATTTATATGCGCACTGGTATACAGAAATATTCAGCAAAAGGCCAGACCAAAATGAGCCATGATGTCTTGAAAGGAGGAGTACTGGGCGCAAATTCGCCTCTCTGCAACGCGAATTCAACATTCGCCCCAACTCGATGGTGCAGGCGGAAAGTCGATGGGCGCGCGGATACATTCTGACCAACTGCATAAGTGCACATAACGATTCCGTCTATGCCATCAACTCCCGTTATAACGATTATCTTTCCGGATCCGCATACTTCAACGCCAGATCGGCTTTTACTAAATCATCTTGTGTACACTAACGAGGCTAACGGCAACATCGTATGTATTGTACAAAGGCGACTTCTTCATCAGCTGCATATCAAGGAAGGATTGCTGGTAGGACGGTATCACAGCGTATTCCTGGTGACCCGGATTCGCCGGACCATCTTCGATCGCAAGGCAACAAGCCTCAATTTCAGGGGTCTGTGGTTGCCAAAAAAACAACAGACATGTTTCTAAACTCTGGGGTGGTGAGCTTGGTTAGATGTTTGAACCTGCCATGGGTGATAGCACTACCAACCACACATCATACCACTGCCGTGTATATAGTGGGTCCCCATCAGGTACATGATTACCTAGGTATTGCGGTAAAACAAGTTCTGGAGTGGTCACCGGTGAGCAGTCCGTCCACATACTGGCCTCAGTCATCCAGACCACTTCCAAGGTGATCTTTGCGGCCAGATTGGGACGCTTACTAACATGCTCCCGATTACGTCCTTTTGAGCTGCCAGATAAGCTTCTAGTTTGTATCAGTTTTTCGACTCTTTCTGGCACCGGAGCGAGTATGTCAGCATCAGACAACCTGGAGATAACACCCGTCACCTGCATACCGGGAAATCTACCAAAGTCCGGCTTTTGAAGTCCAGGCGAGGCAGATTACATAAAAGGTCCGCTCGCCGCTTTTCAACTTATACTTCATCCTCGTGGCTTCCGAGGACCAAAGTTATACCGATATGGCATCGCGAGATGCTTGTCCAGAATTGGGGTAGGGATGCGGGATCAGCGGTAGCGATTAATCAGGCCACAAACACATTTAGCTTTCCAAGCCTATTTTGTTCCCTGCAAGACCTCTGAACCTATCTCGGTGCCCTGCTCTCTCAGCTGACCAATTCTGGGCCGTTTCGAGTGTCCAGGCACCGGGCTAGGGGGTGCTTAGACAATAAGAACTGTATGAAATATGGCCTGGAATATGTAGAGAGGCGGTAATACGAACAATTGAATCCAGATTTTGAGAATCTATAGATGAGTTGCATTTTTAGCTTCCTCCAAGTCCTTTGCCCAGGCGCTCGTGGTGTGGGAAAGGCTTCATTCGACGTCACGAGGAAATAAGCGCGCCATGCAAGTGCGTCAATGTACTCGGAAATGGCAATTAAAATTATTATCTCTCAGCTTGTTCTATGGTCAACGCTGCGACCAGGAAGAAAAAGACCCGTGGTCAGAGAATCGAATCAGTCGGGGATCGAAATTACCGAGAAAAGACAGCTGGAAACCAGTGACTCCTGCTGAAAGCTATCCATTGATAATGCAGATGCGTATTCAGTGTGTCTGTACATAAGTTTATCAATACTTCATATTGCCAGAATGCAATGTATTGTCGAAATTTCGTGGCCCAATTATCACCCGCCACAAAAGATGGTAAAGTAACTCATCTCAACGTGGAAAATCATCAAGAAGTACCCCAGGACCATCCCAAGGTCCCCGGCTCTGCCAGGCTTCTTTCGTAAAAAGTGTGCATAACGCCGTCATACGTACCTAGGTATGCTCTCATGAATTCCCGTGTACTCCATCATTCCAAAGACGTTTTCAGCACCATCTCGACCTTCCCTCAAGTCCATGCAGGAACTCCGTTTTATCCAAGTCCGCGCCACGTTTGCCGCCGTTGCCTCTCTCACATTCGAAGGCTCTCCCAGCCGTCCGAAAGATCACGGCGACGACAACTCCAGCTTAGCAGCCCCATACGACAAGATAGTAGCCGGTGATCGCTCGCTAGAGCTGCTTGCTACAGCGCCTGCGCCAATCTCCCGTGCCGCCTTCTGCAGATACTGCTGGATAACCTCGGACTCGCAGTTGCCATGCGCCAGCAGCTCGCTCTTGAGCGAGAGCACCTCGTCGCGCAGCTCCTTCACCGTCCGCGACAGCTCCATGTGCTCAGACGTGAGGGCGCGCTCCTTGAGCTCCAGCTCGACCGCTGCCTTCTTGGTCTTGGCCCGGCATTTGGTCGCGGCTTTGCGGTTGCGCTGGCGCTGGACGTCGGGTTTTTGTGGTGGTTGGGGTGGCGGGAGGATGAGAGCGGTGGTTGTTGGGGGCTCCTGGGGCATGAGGGAGGGCATGCCTGGCCTGGCGTTCGCGATCGTGGTGGAGGTGCATTCGGGTCGCGGAGCGTTGATGGTGTTTGCTGCTGCCGGCCAAGGGGAGGTTGGCTGGTGTGTCTGAGCTGGAGAAGGATATGCGAAGGAGGCATCGGGTATTGTAATCATCGTGGCCTTGGCCGTCACTGTTCTACGTTTGTCCTTAGTCCCTCGTACTACCATCGCCTTTCCTCCCTTCTTTTCCACCACAGCCGCTTCGCCCGGTCTTTGCGCATGCTTCTGGCCTGCGACGGGAGCTGGTATTGGCGTGGGCTGCTCTAACACGGTATCAATGAGCGCGGCCTCAAAGGGATTGCTGTTGTTGTTCATGGCACGCGGCGATAGGGAGGCGATGCTGGTGTGCCTCGAAGGGTTCATGAACGTAGTCGTGGCGCTGGACAAGGTGCCGGTGACACTGCTAGCTTGGCTGGGAGAGGTGCTGCCGCTCGGCTCCCACTGCCGATGGTCTGTCGAGTAGTACTGGATCGGTGGCTCAAAATTGCTAATGATCCCGGGTGTCAGGGGCATTGGGCCGCCAAGGTGGGCAGCAGCCCGAGCATGTAGCAGGGCGGCCGAGGCGTCTGGTTCCGCCTGTGCGCCATGAGTCGGCCAGATTCCCTGGTGGGAGGTAAAGAAGGCCTCGTTATGGACGGGTGAGTTCGTCGTTGAGCCGTAGTGCGAGGACACACCGAAGAGTTGATCGCCGTACGAGTAGTTGTCGTCCATAAGATCGGGCATCATCGGTAGGCCGCCATGGTGCAGCGTCATTGGCATGGATCCTGAGTCGTCAAACGTGAATTCGTCCATGAAATGGGGCTCAAGATCCAAATGCCCGCCGGCCACTTGAGCGTGTATGCCGGAGGCTGGATGCGCGGCCTCGAGAAGTGGCGTCGCGTGCTGATGCTGTGACCATGGTGGGGCGTCTGTGGGTATTGCATTCAGGGAAAGCAGTGTGCCATTGTGAGATTTGGCATCGTCGCTTGTTGTGGGATGTGGAACCTGCGAGCAGTGGCGGGCCATGCTGACACCGTTGGCTTCTGGTGCGGGGAGAAAGGCTGTGCCCTGGGCGATTTCGTTGTGCTGGGGAGGGGGCTGCCCGGGGTTCAAATAGCGATTGCCAATTGTAGTGACTGCGTTTCGAACGGCTGTAGTTCACAGCGCCGAGAAGACTATCGGGAGCCGCTCTAATTCAGGAGCCCCGTACGAGTTGTTAGTCTTGGATCCTGGAGTTCGCAAGCACAAAACAGGTTCCAGTGTAGGAATGAAGATTGTGTGACTTTATAATCTAGTGCAAGGCGGGGACTGCCAACTACGTTAGCAGCCTCTAGTGTCACTAACTATGCTTGATATCGTTGTAACCCGGTGAGAAATGTGGGCACAGGAGTAGTGTGGCTTCACGTTGTGCTCATGATAGGCTAGGTTACTCAGAAGGGGGCAGTTGATGATACCTGACGATTGCTTCGAGTACGTTGTGAAAGGAAAGACAAGGGAAGAGAACGTTAGTTCTAGCCCGCAAGCTCGCCACACAGACCTCATCGCTAGACAAGGTAAGACAGCTTCGTGCTTTTTGGACTGCTGTTGATTATGCCCCCCCCAAAGATCGGGCCACAGGGAGGCAAGCCCCATTCACATAGATGAAGGAGCATGTCCTCCGGAGGGATAGTCGAAGTCTCGGATTTTTCTCGCCATGAAACCTGGGGTCCAGCCCTATAGAAATAGAAATGGGAACAGGAAAGCGACCATCGAACTTACCAAAGCTTCTCAATATCATCATACCCAACAAAATCTTGTGTTTAGTGACAGTCGCCTCGGACTCACCTCCGTCGCAGCAGAGAGATTGGCTGGAGGACGGAAGTGAGAGGTGTAGGGAACAAACACAAGGGTGGAATGCGTGCGCCCAACATGTCGGAGGTAACCAGCTCCAAATCCCCTGCATTGATAGGTGTGCCACTACGAAAGGCTGCAGACCGGTAAAGAAAAAAACGTACGTAGCCAATCAGAGGACGCGGACGAGTTCCGGTGATCTTCAGCCTCTGATTTGATCGCGGCGCCCTCGCGGCTGCGCAGATCCGGCTGGACCGTTTGTGTCGGGAAACACGCCCATCAGAAACAATAATTTGGAGACCGCGCACCCCATGATTCTTCTGCGAGTTGCCGAAGCCTCGACTACTCAGGCCACTCCAGACTCACCAAACAGCCTCCCCTGGCGGTGTAAGTCTACATCTTGTCCGCCTGTGTGAGACCAAAGGCTTATCTCCGGCTGCCTGCGTGCCAGTGCGTGGAAGGTTTGGGAGAACATGCCTTCCCCAATTGCCCGGTAGGTGGAATGATTGTTGAGGAGCCCAGCCGAGGGGCAGATCTATCATCCGAGCGCGCATCGATATTTGCGACGCCGGACGGTTTGTGGGGAACATCTTGTACGCGGCTGTCGTGTCATCAGCCTTGCGGTCGGCCAAATTGCCTTCTCAAGGTGCCAAGATCTCACTCGAATGGTGGTCTGGACCTGACATAGATCGCGATAGCCTGTATACTTCTTGTGCGACCAAGCCTGCGGCACAGGCACCGCCATACCTCGTTGGAAGATCTCCAAAAGGAGTAGCAACACGACTCCCGATGCTGGCGAGTGTGGTGGTCGTTGTGACGATCATGACGTGCAAGTGGATAAGGACCCGCATGGCACTTCGACATCGAGTCTGACATTATTGCTCCATCGCGGCCCGTCTATCCGTCCTTGGCTAACTTGATCGCCACGCCATTTACACTCCTCCGTGGGCATTCCTCCGTGGGCACTCCTCCGTGGGCACTCCTCCGTGGGCACTCCTCCGTGGGCACTCCTCCGTGGGCACTCCTCCGTGGGCACTCCTCCGTGGGCATTCCTCCGTGGGCACTCCTCCGTGGTAGAAAGCGATGACAAATCTTGCTGCTGGAGCGCCGCGCAGGTAGCAGTTGGTTGCCAGCACGAGGCCACTGCGCAGCTTCACAGCTTGGTCTGTATTGATTCGTGCCGTCCCAGTCCCTACGCATGTCTCAATCCCAGTCTCCACCGCCAGCAGCCCAGCTCATCTTTTCCTCTCGCCGGTTCGACTTTTCCCTGGAGTTGAGCCGCTCGACGCGCGCCTTGATCTCGGCGCATGCCTCGCAGTCCTGTGTCTTGTTGGCCTTGTTCTTCTTGGGACTGGCCGCATCCATCTTCCCGCAGAATTTGTGTGACCTAGTGGCGGTCCAATTGCTGGGCGCCGGCTTCCCGACCGACGCCGCGGGATGATATTTCTTCGCGCCCTTGCTCATGGTTCTTGGGAGCCAGGCGCAAACTGCGAGGTTGGTTTGTGAGGTAGGTATACGTATGTAGACAGTGGCTCTTCAAAAAAGGTATACGACGGTTTGCTCGAGGCTAGGTAACAGTATGTTATTGACTGTACCTAGGAAGGTTGACGTTGACAATTGGGGAAGGTTGAAGAAAGGGTTTGAAGTTCGCGGTGGCGACTTCCTTGCTATATACAATCGAGTACAATACCTGAGGTTGCCCTAAACCCGCGTAGCGTCGCCTAATGACGCATTCAAGTCCCTGTCGATCGCATGCTGAAGTTTAGGGCGAACTGAATTTAGACAATGCCGCGGTCTGGAACCCGCCAGGGCTGATGTCAGCCCTGCAGGCAGGGATAGCCCAAAGGAAAGGACCCCTGTCATGCACAGACCATGCTGAGCCTCCAGAACCTCACTTCTTCTTTTCTGCTTGAAGCAACCAAAATACCGCCCTACGCCGACCACTGAATCTGGCACGTTCGGGCCGCATTCGCATGTTGGAAGCCTCGTCTACCTACTGAATCGCCCCCCTCGGTAGCTCACACCATGGTCCGGACACCCCTGGTGGAGCTGCGACGATACCTTCTGACCGGCCAGCTTCACCACCGAGGATGTCTTCGCACCACCACTCGACTGCACCGGACACCAGCCCTCAGCGCTCCTCCCGTCTCGAACACTGGTCGCTTCCCGTTCTCCACCTCAAGCTGCCGGAATGAACAGGCTCTGTCCTCCTCCACCGAATCAACAACCCACCAGCCACGCGTCCCCCTCCGCAAGCAACTCAAAGCCTCCGCCAAAGCCCAGCACAAGAAGCCGGGCCCCTCCCGGCGGCAGACCGTGCCTGGCTGGGAGCTGACCGTGGGCATCGAGATCCACGCCCAGCTCAACACGCGCCACAAGCTGTTCTCGCCCGCAGCGCCCCCTCTACCGTCCGAAGACCCAAACACCCGCGTCGCCCTATTCGATCTCGCAACTCCCGGCTCTCAGCCCCTCTTTCAACCCGACGCCCTCGTGCCAGCCCTCCGCGCCGCGCTGGCGCTCAAATGCGGAATACAGCGCGTCAGTAGGTGGGATCGCAAGCACTACTTCTGGTGGGACCAGCCCGGCGGGTACCAGATCACGCAGTTCTACGAGCCGTTCGCCACGGACGGGTCCATCACGCTGTATGCGAGGGATGGAATTGCCGAGGAAGACGGCGAGAGTGTGAGGGTGGGAATACGGAATGTGCAGATGGAGCAAGATACGGCGAAGACGCTGGCGCGGCCTGATGGGGTCCAGTGGGTGGACTTTAATCGGGTGGGTGTGCCGCTGATCGAGGTCATCACGCAGCCTGAGATACACCACCCCAAGACGGCCGCCGCGCTGGTGCGGAAAGTCCAGACGTATCTCAACTCGGTTGATGCTTGTGTCAGTGGGATGGAGGCTGGTGGTCTGCGCGCCGATGTCAATGTCAGCGTGCGGCGGACGGATGATCCTACGTTACCGCTTGGTCAGAGAACGGAGATCAAGAACCTGAGTAGCTTCAAGGCTGTCGAGGATGCTATCATGGCGGAACGGGACCGGCAGATTGCCGTCTTAGATGCGGGCGGCGTTATCCTGGGCGAAACCCGCGGGTGGTCGATCGGAGGCACCGAGACAACCAGATTGCGCAGGAAAGAAGGTGAGGTCGACTACAGATACATGCCGGACCCGGACCTTGCGCCACTGTCAATCGACGAGGATGTGATCTCGCGTCTCCAGGAGAGCATGGGCATGCTCCCGGATGCTGAGGTGGACGAGCTTATTTCCGAGTACGGTCTGAAGGCCAAAGACGCCATGGCGCTGCTGCAGCTGGATGGCGGAGGTCGGATCGAGTACTTCTACGACGTAGTCCAACGCCTACGACAACGCCTAGGAAAGCAGTGGAATACTGACGCAGCCGTGCTGGCGGGGAATTGGGTCCTGCACGAGCTTGGCCGCCTAACCTCCGAGAAAAACGCCTCGGCCGATGGGGCAGTCGAGACTCTGGGCATGACGCCCTCCGGTGAGTGTACCCGAGTGCCCGCTGCTCACCTCGCAGATGTGCTATTCTTCCTTCAGCAAGTACGCATAGGCTCAGGCACCGCGAAGGATCTGCTCTTTGCGATCTTCCGTGGGGACCTTGGTGGGTCGTCCGCCGGTGGGTACTCCAGTGTCGAGGAGGCCATCGAGAAGGAGGGCCTTTGGTCGAAGCAGCTGTCGCGGCAGGACTACGAAGATCTGATCTCTCAAGTGCTTGAGGATGAGGAGGCTGCCTTGGAGAAACATTTCCAGCCGTACTTTGCGGGAACTGCGAAGAAGTATCCCGAGGGTCAGCTGATGCGTTTCGTTGGGAAGATTATGCGCAACGGACCCTCAGAGAGCCTTGACCCGAAGATGGCTGTGCAGATCCTGAGAGAAGTCATCGAGCAGAGGATGCGAGCAATGGAGAGGTGAACATAGGCGGAACTGCCTGGGACAGTCTTGTCGTCGTTTGTTCAAATGCCCGGTAGCTATCTTCGCCAATGCCTAAGCAGCCTCTGCATCCGCCTACCTACGTACGTCCCCCAATTTATATCGTGGTGCTTCTTATGAGCACTTTTACCATCCATAAATCCAGCCAAGCACTTTTTATACGACCAAAACTCTGCCGCAATAGCACAAGCAGGTCTTACGCTATAATGGTTGTAATGCGAAATCACCCCGACACACAAGCGCGTCACCCGCTCAGACACCGCCCGAGCATTTTCGACACTATGCTAGACGTTTTTATCATGATTGGAACGCTGGCCCCCTACAATCATATAGCTAATACGCAGGTCTATACCTAGGTATTTATTATTGGCGACGCCCACTATAACATCGCTGCCCCTCCCGAATTTCTTATCGCAACAGCTACAAACATCATATCACCTACCTGCACCGCCACTATCTGATAGCACCGTCAACGCTACATGGGTCTGTCAGGTTGCGGCTCCGGCTACGACCAGCCCACTGCCATGCTGGGCCCTTTCCTCCCTCCTTCCGCCAGCTGGGTGGGTAGACGTTGTATGCAGCATGAGTCGTACAATCTCGCGCTGCCTATAAACACAGAACAACTGGCTCGGTAGCGCCAGGGGTTGTCGCGATCGCGAGCGAGCACTGCTCGCCCTGGAAACATACGGGCGGGTCTGCCTGTTTTGCACTTGGGCGATAGCCGGGTGGCAGGCCACGTTGTGGTGTTTCTGAAGGAGGAAAATGTCATCTGTTCAGGGCATGTCGGATGAGACGGATGGGCCGAGCATGACGGTAAGGATGGTTCATGTCTATCTATGCGGCGGTTGAGCTGGCGGCGGTGGCAGAGCGGTGCAAACCTCAGGAGTGCATCACTGCAGCATGACATGACCCGATTGGCAGAGGACATTGACACCGACTGTGCTGCTTAAGCTTGCGCTGCTTGCTAGACTGAAAGAGAGCGAGGAGCGTGCGACGAGCATGTGTACGGGCGGTATACAGTGTAGTGGGGGTATGCCCGGAGTTGGCGACCTGGAGGTGACCTGCCTGTGCGAAACAGTTCCGCAGCCTACTAGATTCACAGGCGCAATGAAATATCAGGATGCGATTCCTGTATGCTGGGGAGCATGAAAGCAACCTCAGCGAGGCTCCTCGAGCGTGGGATGGATTGCTTGACAGTGCTTGTAGCCAGGCCACGACTTGATGCCTCGGGCCTCTCTCTTTGCGCACTAATTCTTTGCCCCCGAAGTTATTGCGAGTGCTGTGCCTGTTGTGCGGTGCGTATATGGCACATTGATGGACTGAGGCCACTATGTCGGGCCGAAAGCGTGGGCAGGAAGGGCCAGTCACCAGGTTCTCACTTTCCTTTCCTAATCGGGTAAGTTTCATGCTTGGCCGGTATTTCTGATATCCTGTCCTGCCTTCTCCCACCGAAACCACGAGTCCCGTTAGATCCGCAGTTGACAAACATGGATTACAGGCGTTTCTTATCTGATACGGACTCTTGGGACCTGATTAGACTTTCAGAATACCCCGTAGCCATCGCCACAGCCCAGGACGATGAGGTTCGAGGCAGGGGAGGCCTATGACCCTGAGTGCTCGAGGCCCGACGCTTGATGCTGTGCATTGCTGATCCAGTCGCTGGGTTTCGCTTTCACTGACGGCGCCCGGTTTCTTCAACCATATCTGGGTTGAAGTATATGTCTCGGAACGGTGGACCCGAGGAGATAAGGCTGTTCGATTCCCAATCTGTGTGGAGGTGTCGCTGTGTGTTCCTGTTCGTCTGGACAGCTTATCGCCTAGATGTCAAAACCCAGGAACAGGGCCTTTTACGGAGTAGATAAACGAGAAATCGACAAAAGATATCGGCCCAGGTCTTATAAGACTGGAACAACTGCAGGGCACATGCCATGTCAAGCCTGACTTGCATCCTCCTCACGCCATCGCCGCCATCAACCACACGCAACAAGGCGTTCTCCGCAGGCATCTAACATCAAATCAGTCGATTTCCTCACGTTCTCACACCATGGACTCCGCGCCCGCGGCCTCACGGAAAGTGGACACCACCACCAAGAAACCTGGGGAAGACATGGCGTGTCTGGAGAAGAGTACGTAAAAGAAACCGCCTTCCCCAGATTCGGGTTGCTTGGCAGACCAACCACCTCTGGGCAACCTCGCATACATAAATGCTAACCGGATTGCGTTCTTCTTTTAACCTAAAACAGACATCTCCAACTCCAACGGCAGCGTCGAGAACGACCCCCTCGCCCGCCTGGGCCTCGAATCCAGCACCCGCAAGGAGCTCTCGCTGCTGGACATCATCTCGCAGGGATGGAACATCTGCAACTCGTGGGCGGCCATCGCCGCCACGCTCGCCATCTCCATTGCCTCCGGCGGGCCTGTGACGCTGCTGTACGGCATCGTGCTGATGTTCATCCTCGGCGGGTCGGCGGCGTTGACGATGGCTGAGGTGGCGTCGGTGTATCCTACCGCTGGGGGCCAGTATCACTGGACGAGTATTCTGGCGCCGGAGAGTATCAACCGAGGACTGGTGGGTCTCATCATCATCACCTTTCTGTGGGCGTGTGTGACGGAGTACTGACATTCTGAAAGAGCTACTGGTGCGGCATCCTCAACACCTTTGGCTGGATCGCGAGTGTAGCCGGCTTCATTGTGCCATTTCCTACAATACTGCTTGCGCTGGTGACGTTCTGGCGGCCTGGCTATGTCCTGGAGGCATGGCATGTGTTCTTGATCTTCCAGACATTGAACTTCCTGATAACGGCTTATAACATTTACTTGTTGAAGAGGACCATGTGGGTGATGAACATTGGCTGTGAGTTGCCCACTGAGCTTCAACGATGCTCGAGTTTTGCTGACATTCCACCACCTCTACCCAGTCTTCATGTCTCTCATCGCCTTCTTCGTCATCGCCATCACATGCGTCGCAGAGGCCAACCCGAAGCAGTCAAGCGAATTCGTCTGGACAGAGTTCCAGAATAACTCTGGGGGCTTCTCAGATGGGGTGGTGTTTCTGATTGGCCTGGTGAACCCCAACTTCATCTACTCCGGCCTGGATGGAGCCATCCACCTGGCTGAGGAGTGCACGAACGCTGCTGTCGCTGTACCGAGAGCCTTGGTCTCGACAGTTCTCATCGGTTTCGTCACTGGCCTGTCTTTCGCCATTGCCATGTGCTACAGCTACTCTGATTTCGACGCCGTGCTGGCTTCAGGGTATGTATACTCTCCCAACATATAGATGCCCTTCCCGAGCTCCACGCGCTAATCTCACTGATCCACCCAACACAGCTTCCCCGCCCTCGAAATCTTCTACCAAGCAACCTCCTCCCGCGCCGTCGCCACCTTCTTCTGCACCGTCGTCCTCACCATCGGGCTCTTCGCCATCACCGGCGCGCAGCAGACCGCCTCGCGCCTAACATACTCGCTGGCCCGCGACGACGCGCTCGTCCTGTCCAAGCATCTCGGGCGCGTGAGCCCGCGCTGGGACGTGCCCGTCGCCGCGCTGCTCGCCGACGCCGGCTGCGTGTTCCTGCTCGGCTGCGTCAACCTGGGCTCGACGTCGGCCTTCAACGCGCTGGTCAGCACGGGGCTGATCCTATCGCAGCTGAGCTACGCGTTCCCCGCGGCGCTGATGCTGTACCATCGGATCCGGGGCACGGTCGAGCAGGTCATGCCGAGCGAGAAGACGCGGTTTAAGCTGCGGTGGGGCGCGGGGCCCGTGGCGAATGTGCTGACGATTGTGTTGGCGTTGTTGGGGTTGGTGTTCTATGACTTTCCGTCGGTTTTGCCGGTTACTTCGGCGAATATGAGTGAGTCCCTCCCTATCTAGCTGTTCAGGCGAGAGAAGTGGGAACTTTGTTGCTAATGCCTTTGTGTTTAGATTATTCCTCTGCGGTGATTGGGGTGATGGGGGTCTTGGCTATTGCGAACTGGTTTGGGTATGCCAGGAAGCATTACCACGGACCTAGATTGGGTGATAGCCACTAGATGGATGCCACGAACGATTGATGACAGTGATAAATGAACCGAGTCCAAAGTCAAATGGACAAATTGACATGCTTGATAGATTTCCGGTACAATCGTGACTTCGGGAAGCGTACTAACACTCTCGTTTCTAGCGCGATGCTCCTCCTAGTTGTCAGCAATGGCAGTTCTCCAGAGCTACTCCGTGCTTGAGGAGGCTCTTGAGCAGCCCGTGAACTAGAGTTAGGGTTCCTCGTGATGAATCGAATATATCTGCCTGCTGATCTTGTCCGTATGTTGCAGTCGCAAATTGTACAATACGGCCCTGGTTTGTTTGTTAGGGATGGGTGTCCCAGTTGCGACCGGGACTCCGTTTGCTCGAGTATGTACTCAATGTTCAATATTGGAATACCACACTCATGGTTTAGCCAAGCACAATGCTCCCGTTCTTCTGAACTTTGATTTTTCCAGCGCCTGCTGCCTACGGAGTAGATTAGAGCGGCTTATTGGTTTGTATAGCTTCATAAAAACTGTGTGCGCACCGTACGCCGCTAGAAATGTGAACGACCAGAACGTCCAGTACTTGTGCAAACAGAGTTTCCGACACAACTGGGATACCTGGAGCTAACAAACAAATCAGGGCCGTATTGTACTTGATCCAACATCGTTCGGTCATGCACACCTGAGATGAGACATGTCTGGCCTGGAAGTACTAAATCCCGTCTTTGGTCCTGCAATCTAGGATGACAAGGATTAGAATGGTGTTCTGCTGGATCTTACTTCGCAGTAATGCGAAACAAGAAACGATGCGAGCCTCGAGGAAGGGCTGTCGAGCCAAGATGAGGACGGATAAGTTATAACCTAGG
Source organism: Ophiognomonia clavigignenti-juglandacearum (assembly GCA_003671545.1). NCBI lineage: Eukaryota > Fungi > Ascomycota > Sordariomycetes > Diaporthales > Gnomoniaceae > Ophiognomonia > Ophiognomonia clavigignenti-juglandacearum. The sequence continues at coordinate 65,213 of PYFS01000242.1, read as the reverse complement.
CGAAGGGCTCAGGGGGGCTGTGTTTTTTACGAGTGTGTTTACACTACCCCGGTGTTTCCATCCGCACCCAGACACTACGAGGATCTTGACTCGAGCGCAACCTTGCTTCGGAATGTTCCCCACTTCCGACGTCCTGCCAACTTCCGCTGTGCCCTGCGATGCGGTATCTTCAAGCCGTCACGTCTTATCTCACTTAAACAAACTCAGATATCGCCATTGTGAGGCTCACCTGCGTACGAAACCTGCCAGACATGATGACTCGATGGGCCCAGAGAAGGCAAAGAAATGTGAGCAGGCACGGTGAAGAGCATCCATGATTTTACCGAAAAAGGACTGACGGTGTCCCCAACAACAAATAGCTTGCTTCAACTGCACGAAAAGGAGGATAGTCTGCGATCTCACACTGCCCAAGTGCAGCAAGTGCGCCAAGAAAGGCATCGAGTGTCCCGGCTATGGCATCAGGTATCGCTTCACCAGCGGCAAGACCGCCTCGCCGTCTGAGATCGGGCCGCAGGAGGTCTCGGAGCCGGCGGCGGTCGCGGAGCAGTCGACACGACGCCGCAACAACTTGAAATGGGTGGATGTCACGAGCCGGCTCAAGCAGAAGCGGGGGGATGTCGCGGCCCGCAGTCCAGAGTCCAGTTCCGGTGATGGCATATCAGGCCCCAGCTCAGCGGATGTCTCCCCGGATGAGGCGACTCGAAATTTTGAGGCGCACGTCGACTACGAGGGCACACAGAACGTGGAGGAGGCACAGTCACAGCATGCAGATATCGATATCCTTGCTACGTCTGACCAGCACTTGGTGCCATACCAGTTACAGACAGCCCTCGAAGATCAAATCCCTGATTCTTCGCTGCAATATCAAGGTTACTCCCTACCAGCCTTCGACGACAGCGGAGATGTCGAGGACATCGACGTGACGAGGGACCACTGGCTCGATGGTCCCATGAGCATGCCCGCCCAGCCGCTGTTGACCCTGCAACTCCCGCCACTGCTGTTCAACCTAGACCCGAGAATGCGGATGCTCTTTAACCATTGTACGCTTCTGACCTCTAAGAAATATCATCTGCCTTCTCTCGTACTGACTCAAGCGATAGTCTCTGCACATGTATCGCCCGTAATGCTGATGTACGACGGGGGCGGCAACGGCTACCGCCACCAGATTCTGCCGCTGGCACACACCGATCCCATCGTCGAGCGCGCCGTCTGTGTCGCGGCCGCGTTCCACTTGTCCAGGCATAATCCGGAGCTCCGGCTTCCAGCTGAAAGTGGCCGGGCCGCCATTATCCACAAGCTGTCCACCATGTCGTCGGATCTGAGCGATTCGACGTGGGCAACGATTCTTCTGCTTATTGTCGCCGATCTGGTCACTGGCCACGAGCATGTCATCACGCTGTATAAGATGCTCGTGGCGTTTCTGGATGCCAGAGGCAAAGCTCCGGGCCAGGATACTCTGGCAGGAGGCACGCCGCTTGGGGATTTTCTGTACTATCAGTCCAGAGTGTGCGTATCTTCTTACCCCCCCAGACAAGCAAAAGCTCGCACTTGAGCCAACATCTAACAACGGCCCCAGAATCTCCTTCTTCGCCTACCCCATCCTAGGCGAATCTAAAGCAATAGCAGACCTCGCCCGCGTTCTCCAAGCACCCTCCGGAAGCCTCGCACCGTTCGCGCCGCGCCGCCACCTCCCGCTCGAATTCCTCGTCACAACCGACGAAGCGCAGGCCTCGTCCCTCGCACTCGCTGACGCCACGACGCAGCTCTACGTCAGCATCATCCGCGAGGTCACCGAGATCTACGTCCTCCGCGCCAACAACAACAACAATAACAACAACAACAACAACAATGTAGCCGCCACTGTCCCTGAGCAGCAGCCGGAACTGGTCGGAGCGGACAACGCCACGTTTCCAATGATCTGCAGCCCTGCCTCATCAACGACGGACATCATCGCGCCGCGGCTGGCGCGGGTGCGGGCGTTGTTTGAGCGGATTGACGAGAATGCGCCCGGGTCGCATACCATGGTGTGGCCTGCGTTTGTGGCGGCGGCGGAATCACGGAGCGGCGGGGACAGGGAGTTCTTTACAGCTGTGTTGCAGCGGATTTGGGAGGCGACGGGGTATGCGAATGTGCTGAGGGGGTTGGATGTGCTGCCGGAGATTTGGGAGCAGCAGAGGCTGGGGAGGAGTTGGACGAGTTTGTTGGCGAAATTGAAGACGGTGATGATGTAGGTGATCTGCATGATACCCGTAGCGTGAGGTGCTGGTGGCGAGAAACGGAACGACACCGGCACAGACTATATATATTCCAATGTTTTCCGAACTACGCCGGCGGCCGCAGCCTATGCCGCCAATAGTGTCACAGTTTACGCTGCCATCATTTTGATTATTTCTTTCTTCTAGGCCCCAGGCACTCATTGATCTTTATCAGCCGTCTCCCAAGCCGCCTTGAGCGCTTGTTCCAATGTGACCACAGCTTTATCTGAGATTTCTGCGTCGAGAATGAGGAATTTGGCATGCCCAGGTAATCAAGACGAAAAATATATGGGAAATGATCTTGCAAGGGCGGAGTCATGGCGGCTCACTTACGATAATGAGTTACTAGGCGCCCATCAGCGACCTTGGCGCCGTACCCCTCGACGATTTTGACGAACTCGTCATCTGTCATCCTGGCCTTCTTGAGATCCAGCCACACCATGTTGGTCTCCTGTTCCAGACCAGCGTGAACATGGCCCCCAAGTGACTTCCAAGTATCTTCCAGTCGTTTCGCAATAGCGTTGGCGCGCGGTAGGTGCTGCCCGGATAGGAAGACTGACTCAACCGCGACTCGACCCGGCGCAGTCAACACTCCAGTCTGACGCATACCCTGCCACCGCCCAGGGCTTTCCTGTAGTGGCGTGCGCGTGATTTGATGGCTCGAGAACGACATACGAGCACAGAGCCACTTGGGGCTCCAAGTGATTTCGAAAGACACAGCGAGACGGTGTCTGCCAGCGCACAATATTCTCGGAGTAGATGGAGTGCTTCCTCGCTTGCTTGCGAAGCCGTAAATAGAACTCCTGACACTGGTGGGTAGCAAGCGTTCCAAAGCCGGGCCCCATCAATGTGAAGTGAGATGCCGTGAGCCCGAGAGATTCTCTTGACCTCACTTAAGGGTACAACCCTGCCCCCAATCGTGTCCTCGATCGATATCACCTTCGTTGGGGCAGCGTGGGTGTCTCCATCGTCTGGTACGACGTTTGGGACAATGTCCTCCAGAGACAGATATGCTTTATCCTTCGGTATAATAGGAATCATCTGAGCTTGCGAGAAAGCAGATACCATCCCGCACTCCCACTGAAAAAGGTGACTGTGACGGTTGCAGATAACACTGTAGGGCGGGCGGTCCAGCAAGCATCGAATCGCAATCTGATTTCCCATGGTTCCTGAAAGAACGAACAGAGCCTTACCCATGCCTGTGAGCTGTCCCATAAAGTCCTCAAGGCCGTTCGTGGGCTGGTCCTCCGAGAACACATCATTACCAGATGCCGCGGCATTCGACAGGATGGACGTCAACATTGCGCCGCTTGGTACAGTCACAGTGTCGCCTTCTGAAATTAGTGGAATGCAGGTTACTGAGCTTTGGAATGAACCTACTGCGGAAATCATTGGCTGTGGAGAAGGTTTCTTGGTCGTAGGTAGAACCCCAGTCGCGCAACGCTTGAGACGGCATGTTCATGTTCCCCAGGTTGCGGTCTAAGACCGGACTGCGACAAAATGGTTGTTGTACTGATGAGACTATGGTCCACCGCCTTGACATCGACTTGGCGGTAACTTGAGAGATTTGACGAAGCATTTTCGTAGGCTTAAGATTTCCGAATGCCTAGGTTTGCTTGCATGTAGATGGCAATACGGCCGGGAGGAATGAGTGCTGAGGAGTAATGTGGCCCTGGCGGACAAGCTCCGGATATCAGCACAGGAGTGTGCTACACGGGACAAGATACTTAGGTACAGCAGCGGTTATGCAGGTGCCCTGTCACAACCATGCAAGAAGTGTCACCAACAGGCCGAAGTCAACTATCTCGATGGCAAGGGCCAGTACATTTGGATACAACCCAGTCTTGACCTTGTCCACTGGCTTGACGAGGACTGAGGCTTACTACTGCGCCTTCGTAGCGTACGACAACTATGAGCAGGATGGCGTCGTCAGGTTCGATAAAGAAATCGTGCGCTTCATCGCTCGTAACCGGGTCATCAACTGGGGAAACGGTCTCCCACGCCACGCCATACCCGCCACGGAGCTACCTAAGTATTTCACCGCTTGACGGCTGTCGAACTCATCCGCGACGCTACCACCTTCTCCGTCGCGCAAGAAGGCGCCGACGATCTGAGCCCCTTCCTTCCTTCAACAATGCAGCGCGCCTTCCCCTCACACGCACACTTTAAGTCCTATCGTCATGCGACGTTTCCAACAGAATAACATCACCCTAGACACCGAGTTCATCCGGCATACCAGCTTGGGGGCTGTACCTTTCTTTCCGTTGCGATCAACTATTCCAACCTGTTTTCGCCTACCCGACATATCAGATTGCCGGCTTTATCTTTCCTTCCATTGCGGCCAGCTGTCTTCCGCACCAAGCCGGTCAAGATGGAGCACGAGATCATGGACGAGCTGGGTGAAGAGCTTACGGACGAAATGAACCTCAGCGGTCTCCTAAGCCTGTCCAGTCATAGCGAACCGAGATACTATACGAGGACCATCCATCCATGGAAGAACAAAGTCATCATACTCGGAGGCCATCACGTCTCGCTTCCTGTGGTCGACATCCCGGGGCCCTATTCGCGAATCGTAGTGGCAATGGTCCGGGCCAGCACCGTCGCGAGTAGAGTGTCCGCATAGACTCCAACACGCCGAGTCTAATCGTGAAGACATTTGTTCCGATAGACAGACTTTCGAAAGATATATATGATAGCGCACCATCAAGTATCGCGTATGCCTTGTCCAATCATGGGCCCAAACAACCGCCGTCCCCTGTTGCGTTGCTGCCCAGGTGCTTACACGACAGCGCACAATCGACATAATCAACGCAGGAGATGATTTGTCCAGCAGCACATATTCCCGAACAGCACGCTCGAACATAGTACCCAGCTCACCTGCTGCAGGTGGACCATCGTGAGCTCCAAGATTTCACTCTTCGGTGATTCGGCAGTCTCGATAGATAGAATCAAGATAAAATGGCATCTTCTCAACTCGCCATCAACTAAACAATCTTCCATTCCCGTACGTACTCACATCAACCAAACCACCACCTCATTATACCTCCCTAGCCTTCACCCTCACCCTCAACCCAACCGGCCTCAAATTAAACCACCCATCCTGCCTCCCATCCAGCTCCCACCCCTCATCCACCAGCTCAAACTCACACTCCCGCACCAGCGTCGCCAACACTCCGACACAAAACATCCACGCCCAGTGCTTCCCAATACACTCCCGCTTCCCGTTCCCAAATCCCTTCTTCACCGCCGCCGGCAGCGCCTCATATCGCTCCCCGACCATCCGCTCCGGCTTGAACTCCCCCGCGTCCGCCCCAAACACCGCCGGATCGCGATTCACCCCGGCCAGCACCAGAATCACCGCCTGGTCATGCGCGATGCTGTACTTCCCGCCGCCCAGCAGCACCGGCGTCTTGTCCCGCTTCCCCTCCGCATCCGTCCGCGGAATCGGCTCGAGGTTGAACCCCGGCGCCGCAGCCGACAGCCGCAACGCCTCGCGCACAATCCCCTCCACATACGTTAGCTGATCCAGATGCTCCGCCCGCAGCCCAGCAGCCGCCGCCCCCACCACGGCATCCACCTCCTCCCGCGCCCGCGCCACCAGCTCCGGCCGCTTGCAGAGGAACGCCACCGCGGCCGCGACCACGCACGGCGCCGTCGAGCTACCGATCGGCATGCTGACGATCTCGTCGACGACCTGCGCCTCGGTGAGCCGCGTGCCGGTCTGAGGATCGGTCCCGTTGAGCAGCGCGTCGAGGACATCGCCCTGGGAGCCCTCCGGAAGGGGCTTCGCCCTGCGATACGCGACGAGGTCTGCCGCGTAGGTCTCGCGCATGGTGCGGATGGCGCTTTTGAACTTGGACCCGTAAACCAAGCGATTGAGCACCGAGGGCCGCGTGGGTCGCTTGATAGCCTCGCTGGTCGCGGCTTCCATCGCGCCGAGCATGGGGTGCTCCGCCTCCGCGTCAATACAGCCCAGCTTCTTCCCGAACAGCGTGAGCGTCGTCGCCTCCAAGTTCAACCGATTCAGCTCGTCGATCAATACCCACTCCTCCTCCTTCCCTCCTCCTCCTCCTCCCGCGCACAACTTCCTGACAAGCTCCCCGCAGCACCCCACAACGTCGTCGAAACCGCCAGCGCGAACAGCCCGCGCCGACAGCCGCGGCGCGAGCAGGCGGTGCGCCACACCCCACGAGGGCTCGTCGTCGAACGCCGTGAACAGCGCGTCGTGGACGGCGGCGCGGATCTCGACGATCGGCCCGCCGACGTACTTGCGGAAGCGGGTCTCGTCGCAGAGCTCGGCGGCGAGAGCGGCGGAGGCGGCGAAGACGACGGTGTGGCCCAGGACGGTGATTTGGAAGATCTCGCCGTGGATGGCAGCGAGGCGCTGGAGGGAGAGCCAGGTGTTGGAGGGGTTGACTTTTGGGGGGGTGGGGGTGGGGGGCATTAGCAAAAAATGTTAAGTTTAAGAGATGCAGGCAATTGAAGGAGCATGCTTACCATCGAAGATATTCCCAAGCAGCGGAACGCCAGGCGGTTGAGGGATCTGGTGTGTCATTTTTGCTCAGCTGTCGTCCCGTTCGTACTCTTTGTGCACAGAAAAGTATTGAACAGCAAAGTCCAGACAATGCAGTCCGTAGGAACAGGAGATAAAAAGCCCGGGAAAACACAAGAAATTCCCTCCATGCCTTATCCATACTTACCCTCACCTTCCCGTCTCCCTCAAACCCGTGCAACATTCAAGTCAGCTTCCCACCACCCATTACACACACACCACACACTCCACAAAGCCCCTCCCCTCTCCTGTCCTCCTCGCCATTTACGTCACAGCGGCTGCTGTCTCACCACCGGGGCACCACCCCGCCGCAGCGCCCGCAACGGCAATCCTTCCTCTCTCGGATGCGGGGTGTCATCAGTGTATCGCCGAACTCCCAATTTTTGTGGCGGCGGCCTGGCCAACGAGCTGCTGGATTAGTCGATGCTGTTGAACCCAGCCTTCGAAGCCACTTGGCCGGGAAACCAGCGAGGGAGAGTTGATCAATATTGACCCTCGCACTCGCACAACAGATGCTGCAAGCTCCCCTCCCGCTCCACTCCTCCCTGTGCGAAGAGATACAAGCCAACAAGCCAAGCGAGAAAATGAATGGCTTCGGGGGGAGATCTAAGACACACGGCGGCCTTTTTTTTTCTTTTTCTTTTTTTGGCCCGAGACACTTGCCGCCCGCTCGCCCTGTGCCTCTGGGAGATCATCATTCCACTAACCTCCCAAACCAAGCCATTATTACATCCACATGAGTCCAGTGGGCAAGCGACACGGAACCCAATCTTTCGTCCCACCCAGCCCATAACAAACAGCGGACGACAGCACCTAGCTTGAAACGTCCTCTCTCGTACAATGGTCAAGGTTACAAAAGGGTAGCTCGGCGCTAGTGCTCTTCGTGGTCATTCAAAACTAGGAAGCCTACTTTGGGTGTGAGGATTTGAGTGTTCGAATTTGGGCATTCGATTCTGGGTATTCGCTTTTAGGTATCCGACTTTGGGTATTCGATGGTCGGCGTTTGACTGTGGGTATTCGACTTAGCTAGGTTTTTGACGATGAGAAGTACTACCGCCGAGCTACCCTTTTGTACCCTTGACCATTGTAGGCGTTCGTTGAATTAGTAATTTGCAGATATAAATGCGTACAAGGGCGCAGGATGGCATGCGTGCATGCAGCCTCCTACACGATTCCTTCCCTCCATTCCCAGCCATTACTTCATATAAATAGTACAGAATAATGCGCCCTAGGCGGACTTGCTCACCTCCCAAACCATCCATGTCTTGTAGTGCGAGTCTTCGCTCCCTCTTTTTGTCAAAAAACGCAAAAACGCAAGCGCGTGGGTATCAAGAAATTTTCAAGAGATACAGCAAACACCAAGCCCAATCCCCCTGGGAAACAGGCCGCCCGTCGCCTCGCTGAAATGTAAAATGTAGCAACAGTCCCCAAAGTTAGAATGCACGTTCGTACTCCCACTCAGCCCAGACTCACGGCCGCAGCGTCAAGTCCCCCTCCTCATCCATCATCCCACCTCGACTCACCACCCTCCCCCTCTTCTCTTCTTCCTCCTCCTGCTCCTCCTCCCCGCCATCATCCTCCGGCTCCTCAAAACTCATCCCATCCACATCCATCCCATCAAAGCTCCCCCGTGCCGCCCGTCTCGCAATATCCCTCTCCCGATAAATCTCCCCCTTCCTCGCGTCCGCCAGCTGCAGCACGTCCACATACGTGCGGAACTTGACAATCTCCCGCAGCAAGTACGCGCTCCGCCGCTCCCAGTTTGCCATCGCCTTCTGCGCGTTGTGGCCCCGCGGCGTAAACGCCAGCAGCATCGGGCTGCGCAGCGCGTTGTGCTGCTGCAACTCCTCCTCGATGGACTTGACGTAGTTGTTGAGGATGTGCAGCTGCTCCGTCTCGCTGGCGTTGGACGGCCGCATCGACTGCGTGGGCGCGCGCCACTCGGCCACGGTGACGATGTCGCCGGGCAGTTTATTGGAGGACCCGAGCGCGCCGCCTAGCGCGCTGGTCGTGCGCGGATTGGACGAGCCGAAGTCGAACGAGGCTGCGGAGCGGAAGCTGCTGTTGCGTGAGTGCATGCTAGTGCGGGTGACGGCGACGCTGCCGCTGCGTTGGCGGCCTGTTTGGCCAGGGCCGGCATTGGTTGTGTTCTCGTTGATGGCGGTGATGAGCGCGTTGTTGATGATAGCATCGCTCCAGCCGTACTCCACATTGGACACGCCGCCCACGAGAGGGTGCGTGCTTAGCCTCGAGCTCCAGTAGTTGGCTGTCACGACGAATTCGTTGCAAATTTCAGGTGTGCCGACGTGGAAAAGATGCACGGCACCAGTGGGTAAGGACAAAGCCCAGACGTGAGGTCGTTGCTTCGAGTAGCCGGGCGGTGGGAGCGCGGAAGCCAGGCAAAGACGCAGGTTCCAAGTGCCGAGTGCCGTCGCATTCTCCTGCCAGTTACCACCACCAACCACGCCGCTCTTTTTGGATGCGTTGCGGCCACGCTTGGCCGTGGACTTATTGGGCGTGAAGGAGAAGATGCTTACGTTACCCTTTTGAACGACGCAAAACACCTCGCTCCAGTTGCGGTCCCTGGCCTTCTTGTCGACTCCGTCCAGGTGATGCTTGTGCATGAGAATACCTTCTTTGACCCACGGCGGTCCCGCAAGCTCGAGTGATTCGTCCTCCAGAAGCTGGGTCGTCTTCAAATCGTCGCTGAGCAGCGAAGGCACACTGGTTCGTGGATCCTCGCGGATGATGGCTTGGCTCAAAGCATTAGCAAATCCAATCGACTGCTGGTAGTCGCCGCGCGGGAACCGCGAGCCAAATGAGTCCATAGACATCGACGTGTGGGTTCTACCCAGGGACGCACGGCTCCACGTGGCGATGGACTCCACGGGACTCCACATGGACTGCCCATCATCGAAGCTTGTCCTGCTCGAGGAGAAGCCCGGATTGCCAAACCCACGAGGTCTTGACCTACTCTTGGATGCCCACCTAGAGTTCCCTGCCAACATTGAGTCATGACCCCGACCTCGCGTGGAGGGGTTCTCGGAAGCCGCTTTGCTAAGGACGCTCGGCGAGCGCTTCAGCATACCGATCACAGACAGACCTCCAGCGGATTGAGCCTGTTCCGTCACCTGTTCTGCGCCAAAGAGGGGCAACTTTTCATCCCGGATAGACGCGTATATCTCCTTGAGCACTATCTCCATTTGAGCCTCCCATGCTTTGAGTGACCCTTCGAAAGGCGCTTTGACCAAAGGACCGCAGTCGTCGTCGGTAGGGTGCTCGCCCAGTGCCGATCCTGCACGGATCGGCATTTTGATGAACGAGTTTCGGAAGCTTGTGCGCTCGTGTTCCACTGAGCCACGCCCATCATCAAAGCCTTTACCAGGCAAAATGCTGGGTCTGTCGAAAGCTTCCGGCGCGGAGTCGATAGCAGCTCGCCTGATGGTCCCCATGGTGTTTTTGATGAATTGACTGCGAGTCATTTTGGATTCGATATCGGCCATATGCAGGTCGGTGTTGAGCAACATGATGGAGTAGCAGGTAGTGTGGATGACATCTGTGCAATTGTCAGCATCTTCAGCATCCATCTTCGATCTGAAAAGCAAAGCTTACCGATGGACTTGAACCCATGGTTGGGGTTGCAGTCGACCCATCGTTGCGAGAAAGTCACCAAAATCCGATCCACCTGCTGAGTCTCTGCCCTGAGTACCAGTCGATTACAGACATCTCGCAAACAACTTGCGATATTCTTGTTGCTGAAATCGAACAAGTCCATGAAAGCCCGTAGAGTCCGCTGCCTAATCGGACCCTCCTCGCCCATCCACGAGGCAGCCTTTTCTTTGGGAATAAAGTCCTCATTGCCGTCGAAGATCTGCTGTGCCTTGACCCTTTCGTCCTCCGTCGGTTCACCGATGACAAACGTAGGCTCGTCTAGGGGATGCGCTGGTAGGGCCAATTGAGTCTTAGAGTCCGAGTCTTCCACCATCACACTCGGCAGGCTGGCCGAAGAAAGTCGTGGCTTCAAGTTGGGATCGGTTCTGGCGCCTTCGATGGGCAATTGCAAGCTGCCAGGCCGGTCTGTAGCGTTGGTGCTTATGCTATCCTGAGTCATTCGGTCCAGCTTCTTGTCCTTGATTGTTGTATTAGAAGACGGCGACGAGATGGGAAGGTCTGTCTGAATAGGAGCCAGAGATGTACGGCCAGTGACGTCCGGTGTTGTTTCTCGACCGAAGTCTGCGGATTGCTGTTCAGCGTTCTTCCGCATCCATTTTGGGCTGCCCTCGCTGTCGCTATTGTCGTGCAAGAAGGAGCCGCTGCGCTGAGAGGCAAAAGGTGGCTTCGAGACATCTCGTGTTGGCGTTCCTGGTCTTCGTATTTCTGGTGCAGGGCTCTTGTCCTTCCCTACCTGTTGCTGGGACCGCACGGAGCGGATGGTAGCTCTTGGGTCCGGCTCGTAGTCGGGCGAGAAGCTCCGAGGATTACTATCACCAATTTGATTGATTTCCTCCACCGCGGAATGATAGGACGACAGCGTGAGATTGTCTTGGGGTGACGAAACCATAGGGGACGAGTGAGTCGATTGAGACGTGTTCAGGTAAGGGTCCATAGCCTTTCTGAGACTGGTTACAGGACTCGGCGCCGGGCGAGGGGTCATAAGGTCGAGTCGCTTCGATATTGGCTGCAGTTCGACCGGTGGTATGATCATCGGAGGCAGAGGCAGGGGGGGCGGTAGGGGCAGCGGTTCGGTAGTGACAGACACGGACTTCTTGCGGCGTCGAAAGAAGCCGGATGGTTTCTTCTGCAGGCCATGCGAAGAGTTCTGACGTGAGGGCGAATTGCCGGTGGACCTGCTGAGGGTCTGCAAGGGCGAGGATGCATTTGGTGGATAGCGAGAGGCAGAGACAGGAGTATTCGAGCTGCTGGACATCGAGTTGGCCATCAGTGCAGGAGGATTCGATAAGGATTCGACCGAGCCGACAGAAGTAGCAGCCGCGGTGGTACACTGTTCGGAATTGTTCTTGGAACCTCCGCCAAACATTCGTCTGAAGAAGCCCTGTTTCTCCTTTGGCTGTGTGCTAGGTTGAGGCGCGGGTGCGTGCACGGGCTCCTTGTCTTTAGCTTTTTCGTAGCCAACGTGTGGCGCCGGTGCCGAGTCTGGCAGATCTGCTGCATCTGCGACCGGATGGGACCCCGGCATTGGGAGAGGGGGCGGACGATCAGCATCCCGTGGTTCGCCGCGGCTATTGAACCTCGTGGAACGGGGCGACTGTCGAGTCGCGATACTACGCGCGGACTTGTTGCTTCTCTTTCGCTCGAGTGGATTTGGATTGGCGGAGCGCACGGGTGACAGGGGTTCGCCCATGGGCGCTGGCCGGCCAAATGAAGGCATGGACGGCATGGTTAATAATTGACGGCTAGCGCTGGGTCCGGCGGGCACGGTCGGTGTTGGTGCAGCATCGTCGAAGTCAATGTCGTCGTCGTTATTGAATTGTTGTTGATGTGGGTCCGAGGAATGGAAAAGGGAATTGGCAAAGTCTATATGCCAAGGAGACGGCTGCTGTTGGCGGCGCGGGTATTGCTCGGCTGGCTGCTGCGTGCCAAACGAACCCTTGCGGCGATGTGCCAGCTCAACACTGGACGATCTTTTGGGTACACCTGCTCCGTGTGCCCAACGCTGACTGCCTAGCACATTTGCATAGCCGCTGGTATCAATGCTGCTTGTGCTGCTGCTCTTGCTGCCGCGTTCCCCTCTCGAATGTAACGCGCGCTGGCCCTTTGTTGTGCCGTGTGTAGCCCGTTGATTGGGTCGCTCGCGCATGCTATCAATCCGATCCAGGCTGGACTGGAAGCCGGCGGTGGAGGAACTGTTGCTTCTGCGACTTCGTGTCCCGTTATTAATGTTGCTTCGAGGGCCTCGCTTCAAGGCATCGTTTGATTCGTAGTCCGAACTGTACGAGTAACCGTGCGTCCGACCGCCGGATCCGGCCCGGGCTGTTCTTGTCGATGCGCTTGTCATTGTCTTGCTGCCTGCGCCGCCGCCGCCGCCGCCGCCGCCTGCGCGTGGGGTGCCCGACTCGTTGTAGAAGTAGGATCTCGATGACTCGGCGAAACCAGACATTGCCCTGGTCTCGCCGCCGTTGTCTTGTACACTGTTGATCTGACCCATGCTGAGCAAGTCGAGGGACAAAAGCATGTTCCCCAGGAGGGAGTCTCGAGTGACATTTCGCGGCGACAGGGAGAGGTCGTGGGAGTCGTGAACTTGGTGGCCCTGCGAGGGCGGCGGGGTGCCGGATTGTGAGCGAGGGGTGCGAGGATGAGAGTCGAAGCGGGCGAAGGGTTCGTTTTGGCCGTCGGAATTGGGCGACTGGTTTTCCTTGTTGTTCATTTCGATCGGTGGGAAAGTATCGAAGAAGGTTTGAGCTGGAAGATCATCTGCGGGCCAATAATTGTCGTCGTGTGGGTTCCGACCGGTACTTGTCAGGTGAGGCTGCCGCGTGCGATCATCCCTTTCGTGGTACCGGGCTGAGGCATGTGCGAAAACCTTGTTTTTATTGATGCTTTGTGGGCTGTTACTGGGGGAAGACGAAGCGCTGGAACTGTACGCAGTCGCGGCGGATGCAGAGGCCAATCGACTGGTCCCCAATTGATGATGGGATGTGGACGAGACGAGGCCGCGGTGACGGTGGTGACTATGCGCCGAGGAGGGCGTGACGGGTAACTGCGCGCTCCTCAGGCTTCGCTTGGAGGATTTGAATGGGATGACGGGGGACTGAGCGGCGGCCGAGTGTGGGTTGCGATTAAGGTTTGGAGGAGGAGACAGCGGAGTGGACAGGCCCGAGTCGTCGCCGTAGTCGGGAGACCGCGAATAATCGTTAGCGTCGAAGGTGTTGATGCTTAGCTCCGGCTTGGTTCGCTGATGAGGATGCTGGGGAATAGCTCTTGGCTGCGAATGTGACTGTGATGAGTATTGGTGATGCTGCTCATCACGGCGCAGCAGGTTGTGTTCGGAGGAACGGTGCATGTTGGAGACTCTTCCAACAGACGGACACTCCTTGTCCACCACAGCTTGTCTGGGGAAGCGAAACCTTGTTCGCGTGCTTGGTGTGCTGTGGCGTCAACTGGCAACCCTGTAGCGGCTGTGTCACCACCAACTACCACCACCAAACCGTCCGGAGTGTGAGTGGCTACCTAGGTAATAAAGACCGGGGGATATTCTGATGAATCGGGTCAATTGGGCTGATATATTGGCGCCAACTCTGGTGCAACACCGACACGCGACAGTGCTGTGCCGCAGTGGAATCCCGGGGTACGAGGTCGTGGATTGAAAGGGGCAGGGAAGTCAGATGGTGCGACTGCGACGGAAGCGCCATGCGGCAAGTCGACATCAACCGCACATGTGCCAGACGAGCAGCATGCGTGCCTTCCTCTGATTGAATGTCGTCCTCGTGGCGGTTTCGTAATATGTAATACGAAGTTCGAACAATGCAAGCGCACTTATTGTATTGTACGATAGCCCAGGCCAGTGGTCGAGGCTTGATGTCCCCCCCTGCTGGGAAAACAACCAAGCGCCTGCGATTCAAGGTTTCCACCAACCTGGAAATGATGAATTAGAGGTCCCGATTTGGCGAGCGGCCGTGCGCACGACAGGTCGGTTGCGTCGTTCTGCCTGTCTTGTTTCGTCAAAGTCTCGTTTCGTCAAAGTCGTATTGCTGCTATTTAGGATCATTCGGGACACGGAACAGTCTCGTCTGGAAATTCTGGAAGTCGCGACCACGATCACTGGCCGCACAGACGGACCAAGATAAGATGGGGAGGATCAGCTACTGGCCTGAGCAGGTTGCGCGTCAGTGCCGGGTATCTGAATCAGTTGGATGATCGTGTGTAGATCGTGCTGTCATTAGCCCCTGGTATTGTCTTGTCTTCGCCGTTGGTTGGCCGTCAACGGCATGTATCACACAGCCTCTCAGCCTCGCGTGGCAGCCTTGCCTTGGTACAGATGCCGGAAAAAAGTCTGTGTGTGTGTGTGTTGGCGTCAAGCCTCAACTCTTTGTGAGGTTACGTCAAGCGCAACTGCCGCAGCACTTCGTTGAACGTTTGCCCGGGTTGGCGCAATGTGATTGCAACGGTCAGCCAGATTGGGCCAGACAAGACTCGGCGGTCGCACGAGGAAGGAATTGGCGGCGCCACAAGGGTCAGAGCGAGGTCCTTCAACTTCGTGCAACAAAAAACTGTCGGGTTTAAGTTATGCCATGGAGCAAACAAGAAACAGCTGGTGGTTGCGGTCTTGTCAAGTGAACCCGGTCGTGAAATAAAGTCTGATGCAAGATTTCTCGGATGGTTATCCGTTCAGCTGGTACTCCGTACTGTACATGCGGAGTAGCAATGGCAGCGCACCGGCACGCAGTGTTCAAATTTCCGGTCATATGAAGGTCTCCACTTTCGTCGAAGCTAGCTTTGTTCCTCAATATTCCAAATACCCACGCGTCTTGCTTCTTTTGCATGTGTCTGTGCAGTTGTCAGGCAGGGAAATCTTTTCCGCGCTGAAGATTTGCCCTGCGTTGCTGCCATCGGCCTACTTCTTTTCTTTCGAATCTCCACAAATTTCTGGCGCCGATCATTGTGGGACCCCGGGACCCTGAGAACAACGCCATCAGGGTCTCCCCTGCAAGATACCTATTTTCCGTTTCTGCCCCTGGCGATGCAGTTGAGTCGTTAGATGACTCCTCCGTACAATACACTTACAGTACAAATACCTAGGCACCCCTGGGTCTTTTGCCAATGATCTGGACAAGTTGCTTTTTGGTGATCTGTAAAAGCCTTTGCGCACAAATCAATGCTAGGATTGGTCCTGCAAAGGCGAGACATTTGATCATGTGAAACACTTAAAGATACCAGCTGGAAGAGGTACGGAGTACGGTATCTAGGTAACTATAACACAGAACGGCCACCTATAAATCGGAATATATTAACCGAGGCGCAGAGCATGATCGTGGCCCCTTTTTGCGACAAATCCAGCAATCAATGCAGTATCTTTCCCTCAATTTGGCCGGCATCACCTTCGATGCAGCTGAAAGGAGAGAGATAAGTGGAAAGGGGGGCCTCATTGATACTGTCGTAATTTAGCGCCGGCGCTCATGCAGGTAACATTGATGACCTGACACCTGACAGGCTTCGAAACGCTTGGGCCAGCAACGCTATCATGGAAGCTGACGACTGTGTTGAATGCGGGAGTACTGTAGTATGCCTGCCAGGGCTCTCCATACTAATTCCTGGTGATACTGTATGCTTCTTCCCCTCCATTCCTTCCCCATTCGTCGTCCTCGTCTTCATCTTCTCACCCTTCACTAGGGTTTTCGTGCCTAACTCGCTTCCTGTGTTCCATTTGTCGATATATCCACAGATGTGAGAACACCTTGAAAGAGTCGAGTCGCTCCTCAGGCAGCCAGCACAGGAGCCCGTACATGAAATTGATGAACAGTTCCCTCTCCTCTTCATTATCCGCCGGCTGTGTCGCAAGCGACTCCAGGGTTCTATCAGTTGGAATTGGCACAATGTCACCGAGCCTCCAGTTGCCTATGGACCGGAACAGTAGTGCAATGGTCAGTCACTAGCATTCACATTACGGAAATTTTTCAGAGCTGTAGATATAGTGTTAGGATAGAAACTGACCATCCTCGTCCCAGTATTTCGAACACTCTGTACTTCGAGTCAAGAACTCTTGAGGTGGTGGCCCGAGAAGAGCCACCATGGCGGCAAGGTGATGTGCGTTATTGAGGAATTCGTCTTGTCGATCATAAATACTGAATAGATCCGCAGGCTGCATCAGCTGCCATGCCTAAACACAGACGGTTGGTAGCAATTAGTAAAGCGTCATCCCGCGACAAACGCAGCCACCACATACCATTGTGCCGATACTCCACATGTCGATGGCATGGCCCCATTTCATCTCGAGGATGATCTCGGGAGCACGGTACTGCACCGGCATGGCCCGGCCTACGTGCTCGTCGCCAACGACGGCGTTGCCAAGGTCGCACAGATACAGGTTGCCGACGGATTTTCGAAAGTACCGCGAGGTGTAGATGGTCCTGTCTCCGGCGTCCTTGCGAGGGCATGGGTCACCGTGCAGTTCATCCTGCTCCAGTTCTGCAAGCAGCCGCTCATCTTGAATGCCTTCAAGTATGTTGCCGGTGTGAATATCTGAGAGCGAGATCAGCACTGGCTCAGTCGAACGCCATTCCGTCTTCCAAGATGGCTTTGTGGCTTCGCTTGACTCGACGGACCTGTGTGAGTGACATTCGCCTCGGTGTGGAGGAAATGAACGGTAGGAAGGATTTGAAGCATGATCTCGGGTGCGGTTGCTTCATCGAAGACGCGGTCCGGCATGGCCCTCTGAAGATCCCTGATCGAGGTTCCGAGGGCCCGTAGCACAAAAACGTCGTGGGTTCCGTGGGGACTCTCTATCCTGAAAAAGTCATAGAGTTCTCGCAGGGACAGTTTGCCCGTGTGTTCCGACTGCTCCAAGGCAGGGCTCTTGAGATGTTGATATATCTGGAGCTCACGATTGTGCGGGAGTATGTTGATGTGAATTTTGATGGCCCTATACAGATCCTCACTCCAAAGTGACATATACTTAGTAATGAAGTAGAGAAGCTGGTCGTAGCCGCTCGGCGCTGTTGTGCATACCGGAGGTCATGGCATAACCATACTGTGGAGTTCGCACCCCAGCCAAGCTTGGTGACGACCTGGTAGCGTCCCTCAAAGACCTGCCCAAGCCGCACTGGATAGAACATGCGCGAATCATAACCGGGTATTGTTTCTTCTTCAATTTTGTGAGAAGGATCGAGGACTTCAAAGCCACTAGAAGGAAACACACGCGGAGGAACAGCCTCCAGTCTGATATGGCTTGACGAAAATGGGAACGAGCGATTGCGAGTGCACGAGGTGGGGAGATGTGGTGCAACACGGAGAATAGAGTTTGCGCGATGCCTGGTCTGCAGAGCTGGATGCAAGAAAAACCTTGGAGCCACGACTGATCGACTCGAAGCGAACATCGTCAACGTTGAAAAGGTGCGATGCCGAACGACGGATGATCGACGGCTTTCCAGTTGGTTGCTCCTGAAAGGCACAGCGCATGCAGGGTCACTACAGGGCATACCCAACCAGATCTCGCCAAGTGGATCGCGTCTACCACGACGAGCATAGCGGCACAGATTTGATCATTCTCACCTCCTCTCCTCATCCTCAAAAGCCTCAGATTCCCGTCCGAACATGCACTGGTCCACAAGGCGCACGAACCCCTCCAGCATTCTCAGGTACGGGCTGTGCCCAGCCTCACAGACGACCTTCCTGATCCCCGCAATACCGTCGCACACGATGTTCTGGACTGCAGCGGGATGGCCTCGCCCTTGGTGCACACCACGTAAAATGAAGGTATCGTCAAATCTTCCCCTGCAAAGTCCACGGGCCCAGTACCTCGCACCATGACCGGTGCCAGGAATGATAAGGATGAGTGGGTTGGATCGGCCATCTTTGAGACGCAGTGTTGGCCAAGTGGCCGACCTCGCGGAGGCGCAGATGGAACGTTGTTCTAAGTTGTTTGGATTCTGTTCTGGAGAGCTGGCGTGCCCCACAGCTTAATCTCTTCCTTGGGAATGTTTACGATGCCTATATACGACATCCACGGAGATTACGAGTGGGCCTAGCCGCCGTCATCCCTGGTCGAGATGCAGGAAGCTGGATACCTACCTAGGTACCTACCGTGGACCGTGTAGGCAGACGCGCTACAAAAGCAATACATATTCCCAGGGCGGAGTATCATGTATCAGCTCGTTTGTAGCTGGCAGCGACGGCCGAACCTCAAGTTGGAATCGACAACCTTGTCGGCGCAGTCGGTCCACCATGCAGGGCATCACCGTCACAGCATGTAGTTTATGGACAAGACCATAATTGCTTGCGTCTTCTTCGCGGTATGTGTACATGTCCAGCTCCTGTGCCCTCTACGCGAAAGAAAACTTCCTGCTTTCAGGATTCCTGTTGGAGCGCACGATTTGCAGAACCGGTGCATAAGACGCACCTGTTTATAGATGTGCGATGAACTGCTATATCTACTAACCACAATATTCTATGTACATTGAAACCCCGAATCCAGACTACGCTGCCACGATGGACGGATCAGCATTGACCACAAGCTGCTGCACATACGACTCAAACCACGCCCCAGCAACAGGCGCGCCCTCCAGCCCACAAGCGCCATCACTCTCACCCCCGGGCTTAATCCACACAATGCTGTCCACCAGCGGGTTATCCACCGGCGTGCCCGGCTGGATGCCGAACCCGCTCGGTGCCACATTGCACCACTCGCCCCACTCCTCCCGGGCGCCCAGCAGCGCCACGCGGCCCTGGTCGATGATGAAGCGCGTCGGCAGGCCCTCGGCCTCGAGGTACGGCGCCAGCGCGCTCGCGTAGTGCGACTCGTCGTACGCGTTCGAGTACTCGGTGTAGTTCTCGCGCACGGCGGCCTTGAACGGGTTGTAGTTGGACACGTTGGTGCTGTAGCCGCGGATGCGCGTGCCGTTGCCGGCGGCGCGGACGACGCGGCCGAAGAGCTCGGCGGCTGGAGAAGGGGGAGAAAGGTGCCAATGGTTAGCGGGAGTTCACGTAGAATCTAGGCGTTGGAGGAGATCAAGAGTACGTACTGGGCCCCAAGTTTCCGTCCCAGCCCAGCCAGCCTCCGTGGGCAGCGTCGATGTACAGGTTGACGTGCGGGTACTGCAAGCTGGCGATCGCGTGCGCGATGCCCGCCTCATACAAAGGCGCCGCATTGGCACACGCCTCGATGCCCGTGTTGGTCACAATGTTGCCCAGGGAGTCCGGCTCCAGCACCAGGGCGAACGTCAAGTCCGGCGCAGCAGCGAGCTTCTCCGCGTACGGCGCAATGTACTCGGTCTTGTACCGCTCCAAGCCCTCGGCTCCCTTGAGCTCACCAGCACTCTCGCCCGCGGAGCAGTCCCTGTCAGGCAGGTTGTACACCACAAGGCCGACGATCTGGTCCACGCCGGTGGCCGCTTTGGCTTCGCGCGCGGAGGCGATGGCGGCGTCGATGTTGGCCAGCTGGGAGATGGACGCTACCCAGACGAATGTTCCAATCTCCTGTATGGTACGGACCTTGCCTGCGTTGACGGTGTCGTTACGCAAAGCAAAGTTGTGGTATGTCTCTTCGAGCTTCTCTGCCCAGACTGGGTTGGCGAAGAGCTTCTTGCCGTCGAAGGGGTTGGCGTCTGCAGCCTGGCGGTGCCGGAGGTGCCGTGGCAAGGACCCGGGTGAGGCGGCTGCAGCCGCGGCTAGGACGCCGGCGGCGAGAAGGGCTGTGGTCTTCATAGTGATACTGTGGTGTCTAGGTGCAAGGCTGTTCGGGCAAATGGCAAGGAAACGTATCGAAAGCACCTGCTTCTATGACTCTGTGGGACTTGCGAAAAAGACTAACGAGCAGCACAATTCTCCAGAATGTGCAGAACGCGACGCGATACTTATACAAAGTATGTTGACCATTTCTACATATATAAAGCACTCATTTCATCCACATGCCTCATAATTACCAGCAAAGGAATATTGTCCGGGCAGGGTATTGACTCGCTAGTCCGCTTTGATACCTCGGAGGATGGAGTCAGCACAGGATGAAATATCCATGAATATGAACCGTCTTAGAAGCATGAAACATATATTACAGAGTCGCATCGGTTTCCGCTAAGGTCCAAGATCCAAGAGCCGCCCTGCACCTAGAGAACTGTGTGTGTCTTCCGGGCCACTCCTCCGAGGACACCACACGTGCGGCTCCCTTTGCCGCAGGGCAACCTTGGAAAAGCCACGCATTGTACTCCGTACGAAGTACATGCCACGGGCTCAGCCTCTTGGCAGATACTATAAAATTCATTTATATGTTCTTGAACTAACACCTCAGGAAACTTTACCCTTAATCTCCTACTGGCTGATTTGGTCAGGCCATCGAGCCTACCTAGGTAGTGCGCCAAGGCCGGTTGCGGTGTAAATGGCCGTTGAGCCGAAATTTCGGGTGCTTGGAGCGTCAGCTTGCTCCGGCGGCTGCGGCAGTATCATTTCGAGGAGCATTTGGCGTCATCAGGTGATGATCATGAGACTGTGCGTGGCGCGGCGCCCAGACACGTGATGTGTGTGTTGATTCTTCTTCTCAGCTCTCACTGTGCAAACTATCGCATGTGGACTTGAAAACATTGCGTAGCATGGAGACTAGAATCGCTTACTGTCACTAGATCATAGGCCTCACTGCCTCAGCAGTGATTTCCTGGCGCGTTTCTGTATGGCACTGGCTATTCACAATGACTAAGGGTAACACGATGGCTTCGCGCGCACGGTTGGTTTGGGGGGCCGTGAATTTCCCGGTTGCTTGCATCAGAAACGCGTGCGAGATGAACGGCTTCCTGATTAGGGGGCCGTGAATTTGTCACGCATCTGATACTTACACTAGGGTTGCTGCTTAAATACACGACCACGGGAACTCACGGTCGGTGTAATGCCTACCTAAGTAGGTAGTTTTCGCGCGTCTTGAAGGATTACTTAGGTAGTGATCGATAGGATGGGAAAGACTTGGTACCATAAAGCATCCGATGCTCTCAGACACTCTGCTAGGCTAGTGTGAGACCTTCAAATTTTTCCGCCCCTGCCATGCTCGGCGCAGGCCTCCTAGGTAGTGATGGACTCGGTATTCATGAGTCAAATACAGCCACCTATGAATATGTATTTTTCGTATTCTGTTGATAAATACGGTGTATTCATGGGTACCCACTTTGGTACGTACCGGCAGTATTTCTTTCGGGCTCATAATCAGAGCCCAATTCCCCCAGATCGCTACCCAATCGCGATAGATCGGATAATTCAGAGTTAGATAGAAAATCGTCCTTTGGCGGTGTAATGGCGGTACTTAGAATGATATTTGGCAGTTGGAAATTGAAAATACGTAAACCCACTTATTACTGTATTAGGAAAGCGGTAGCAAAGTCGAATATACGATATACATATTCGTATTAAATAGGAGCAAGGATATTTGTATTTTGTTCATGAATACACTGTATCGTCCAACACTACTCCTAGGGGGCGATCGGTTCCGTTTATTTTGTGCGTGGCGAGTCGTAAACGCACATATCTGAATTGTTGATCGGTTCAGCGTTTATTTCGGGCCGGAATTACACTTATCTCAGTCTAGAGGATAGACCCGATATTGATATCAAGCCTGAATTTGTAATCGGTTTAGCGATTATTTCGGGCCGCTTAATAGAACGAAATAAACTAATTTATTTTATTTCTACGCGAATCACAAAGCGTATCTTTCTTTTTCGTTAAAATTCAAATTAGACCCATAGACGCCTTAAAGACCTTCGAAGCTATTTAAATCGTTGAATTTGCTTTACCACCAGCTTCGCCAGCCTACCCTTATCGTGTTACGAATTAAACGCTTGGCGCCTATTCCAAATTCCGCGTTGTAAACTGGCTCCTGACACAAAATAAACGAAGTAAAAAAAATGGAACCGATTGCCCCCCTACTGTATGCCTGTGGGCCATGAGTACCGAACACTCTCCGCGGACAATTGCGTATCGAAATACAACCCAAAGATATTTAGCAACTTTGGAATACATGTTGATGAGTACTACGAGCTGCTCATAGCCGTACAGTATCAAGCGTTTTGTGGCATTCTCAAAACCTCAAATTCGGCGGCTCATGGTATTACTGATTCCTGATCATCAAAGTAACTCATCAGCATATCTCTGGAGCACGGAGACTGGCAAATTAGACGGGCAGATGGCAAAGGAAAAAGCAAGCACCTCGTCATGAACGAGAATTCGATTCCACCTGATGATAGGTTTGGCTGCTTTGTAAGGCACCTGGGCATCTGAATGCAGTAGTTAGTCACCAAGTGGCTGCAGCTCTCAATAAGCACATACATAAGCTTGCAGTTGGAGTCGCACCTTGCTCCGACGTATCACTAAACAAATGGAAAGATTACCAAGTAGTTTTGGAAAGGCCTGTTATAATATGTATATAAATACATATCTAGGTAGGCCATAGCATTGTCACGTCAACTTGAGCGTGTACACAACGCTGAAATAAGAAGGTAATTAAGAAGTATTGCATTGATGCCAGACGAATCTTCCTCCGTACAGATATCGACATCAGTCTGATTCAGCTCCTCGGCGCAGCTAGCAGGGCCACAGTCATCATGACGGCTCTAAGAACTGCTCTAATTAAAGTTCTCGCAGTACCGATTACGGGCCATAGCCATCAGCTGCACGCTGAGTACGACCTGACTCCCTTCGAAATAGAACTCAATGCCACTCGCATGTGCCACCTGGTCGCGGAGACAAGATTACCAGAACAGGCTGAGTATTCAGGGCTGGGAACCAGAGCAGGTATCGATCTCGATGTGTTGAAGTCCTTGAAAGACCAATGGACCACGACCTTCGACTGGGAGTCGGAACAGCAAGCCATGAAAAAGTCAGTACATAGATCGAACGCACCATCCCTGAATATCTTTTGACCACAGAACTCAGATTCAAGCACTTTACAGCCACCATCGAGGGCCTCACGATCCACTTCATCCACGAAACATCCTCAGAGCCAGATGCGATCCCCCTCCTCGCAATCCACGGCTGGCCAGGCTCGTTCCTCCAGTTTCTACCCGTCATCACGCCCCTCACTCAGCAGGCGACCACCAAGACAGGGAAGCCCGTCTCGTTCAACATGGTCGTGCCCTCGCTGCCGGGTTTCGCCTTCTCCTCGCCGTCGCCGGAGAACTGGACAGTCCACGACACAGCGCGCGTATTCCACACCCTCATGGTCGACGTTCTTGGCTACGAGACCTTCGCCGTGCATGGAAGCGACTGGGGCGCTGCACCGGCTTACAGCTTATACGACCGTTTCAACGAGACCGTCCGCGCCGCGCACTTTGATTTTCTTCCGTTTTATCCGAAGTATGCGGACGAGCTTGCCGCGATGAACATCTCGCTGTCGCCGCTGGAGCGGCTTGAGGCGACCAACGCGGCGGCTTGGCGGGATACTGGCAATGGGTATTTTGTGGAGCAGACAACCAAGGTTCGTGGACGTCTGAATCCTTGACGGTGTCCGGTTTCGACTTACTGACGTCCTGATGTCTGTCTTTTTAAGCCCAATGACCTTGGTCTGGCCCTGCACCACAATCCAGTCGGCCAGCTTTCGTGGATCGGATCGAAAATGATTGAATGTACGCCGCGCTACCACCCTAAGTTTTCTCTGTTGTCTGAGCTACTATATATATTGCTCAGGTTGACTAACTTATGCCCCTCTCTTCACACGAACAGGGTCTGATCCTCGTGCGGGAACTCCCCCCTCAGTTCTTGATCATAAAGAGATCCTGCGCAGCGTTGACCTCTACTACCTGACCGAGACTTTCGTCTCATCCGTCTTCATCTACTTCCAGAATAGCCTTACGGGCTTTGCAACGAACTACACCAAAGCACACACCGATGCGCCGCTTCTGTTTAGTTCGTTTGCGTATAACGTGGGATTTTGGCACCAGGCGTTGGTTCAGCAGGTCGGGAACCTGGTGTACTATGCGAATCACGACTTTGGAGGACACTTTGCAGGACTTGACAATCCACCAGCGCTCATTGAGGACTTGCGAGAGATCGGATATTTCTGGGAGGTTTGATCAAGTACGGTAGGAACCGCACGGCGGTCTCTCGGCTTGGAATCCCAACAGCCCCGAAAGTGTCTCCTTATTGTGCAGTATCTTTGAAGCCTTCCCAACCATCTGGATGCTTCAAGAGAAGGCGGCGCATCTCTTCCTTCACCCTATCAGACGCAGCTGTAGTGTCAGCAAAGGCGAATAGGCAGATTCTGAAGTAACACAAGAATTTAACCATACCTCTGAAGTAGCGGCGCATGACGTGCGCGCATTCCCGCAGTAAGGACATCATTGCGCCTTGAGGAAAGTCAGCCATTGGCACCTGCGTATACTATACGATCGATATTTGTTTCCTTACATAGAATACAGCGCATTGCGATCGTCGAAGTCATCGACGGGGTCTGATGCACCAACCTCTTTGACATAAAGATCAACGAAGTCCAGCCCAATCTTATAGCGCGGGTCCCTCATGCACTGCAAGTCCACTGAACGCACGTGGTTAGTGTTTCATTTGCTTGTTTCTGAGTTCGAAAGGAGGACGTACTCTCATTGTGCCCGTAGAAACAGCAAGCGTCGAATAAGATGGGCTGCTCTGTGTCCTCATCGATCTGAATGTTGCCGTCCCACAGATCTCCGTGACACAAGGTGGGCTTGATGTTCCTTCCGCCTGTCTGCAGCGGCCGCAACAGCCTGGGAATGACATTTCGTATGAACTCTTCAGCTAGATCAGCTAGTTCCTGGTCCACTCCGCGGTTTGTCTGGGCGTAGCGCAGGTTAGAGCGGAACTCCCGAGTGAAGAACTCTTCCCAAGTATCAGTCCATTCATTCACCATCGGTGGAGCTCCGTAGAACGTGGTGACTTGGAAGCCGAACTTTCCCTCTGGCGAGATCGAAGGCTCGTGTAGTCTTTTAAGGACCGAGAGAAACTGATCATGCCGTGGTGTCTGCGGCGGCGCACGGAAGTTTCGAAATCTCGTGAGAAAGAATCCTTTCGTTCTGCCATCCTGTTCGAAGCTGCCCCACGCGACTGGATGCACTACATTGTCTGGGATGTACTTCGCTAGAGCTTTCTGGCTTTCGTATTCTCCCAGGGCCATTTCTGCGGCTTGCTCGCGGTCGATGATCTGCTTTGACGGTCAACATGTCAGCGCACATCAGCGTGAAGCACTATTCAGATGACCTGTCCACCTGAACCAGAATCCAGACGACGGTAACTCACCTTGACGAAATATGCACTTTCATCGGCACTTTGTAATTTGACATTGAGTCGCCACCCAGTTGACCACTTTTGTTTATGGATGTTAGCCCAACTCAAGTGTTACTGTGTTAATCATATAAGTCTGTAAATCCTCGCCAGGCCATGCGATTTGTCCACTGGAACTTCCATAAAAGAGTTATTCCGAGGCTTACATTTGTTTCGCCATGCCTCACAACCGATAACACTTCGCCCTTCTCCGGCAAGGCTAGTGGATGATGTCAGCAAAGCCGAGGGGCACCATAGCTGACGGATGACGTACCTCGTAGAACGACTGGGTGCAGCTCCTCAATCATCTCTGCTCGTCTAATGTCGAAGGCAGGGAGCATCATCTCGTTTGGTCGGCGTTGCTTTGCAATCAGAGGTATAGAATTGAAGCATGCCAAGCGGGGAACCTTTACTAATTAATATGTGGCACAGTCTCACAGAGCAGCTATAGGCTAGAATGCGGCACAGCAATCTATGCATGCCCAGGTGGGCTGCAACCCGGTCCTCCTCAGTCCTCACGACGTCCGCGGAATAATCTCATCTCGTTCAATTCACTTTACACACCGAGAATCCCCAAAACTCCGCTCGATTTTACGAGTCTCTTCTCCGACTCAAGAAGCAGCCAGACAGGGCCCGGTAGCTATAAGCCGAGCAGTGTGCTGGCAAGATGCGGCCGCCGTTCTGTCTTGGGCATCAGCACTAGAGATCACTTCCAAAAATTATACCTAGGTACTTATGCAGCTGCTGATCCCGTCTCTCATGAGCCTGCGCGCCCTTGGAAAGACTTGTGAACCTGACCGTATATCCTTTTCGGCGCACCAAACTGCCTTTAGCTACGTAGATTTCCCGGAATCTTGTGAGCAAGACTCTTCCTCCACGGCTTTGCTTTCCGTTACCTCCAAGACTTTAAAGACTGCAAGAAATTCTCGAAGCAAAGCCTTGAAGATTGGCAGACGCGATGTCCTTTAATTCAGAAACGATTCCTCCGACGGCAGAATATCCTGTGAAAGCTGATCTTCGTAAGGATGTCTACAGACCTCTGCCAAAGATCGCCCCGGGAGCAGTCGACCCGGCTGTGATGACAGGCGACGCGCCCAGCGCCGTGGCTCGAAACGCTGTGCACAATTTGAACGCAGCCTTGGCCAGCAACGAGGTCGGCAAGGTGGCCGATTGTTTCTTTCCAGAACAGGCATTATGGCGTGATATCGTCGCTCTAACGTCTCACTTGCGGACTCTGACTCAACCAAAAGTCATTGCGCATGCTTTGCTGGATATGAAGTCTCAGCGAGGGATCGACGGCGCACTTGAACTTGAGGGCGAGCCGCGCTTCGCTGTCATGTCCCCAGTCATGGTAAGCTGAAACTTTCAGTTGCACGCCGTTGTTGTGGCCCCGAACACTGACCTTTTCGGATCGGACAAGATGTTCATCGACTGCGGCTTGGCCTTCCGAACTACTTCGCCGGCCTTGAAATGCGCCGGGAGAATGGTTCTATTACCATCAACATTTGAGCAGACTGGAAGTACTTCCTGGAAGATATGGGTTCTGTCCACCTGGGTTGACCAGATCGTCGGGCAACTGGAGGACGAGGCGCTGCTGCTGTCTCCAGGACAGAACCTGGATACTAGCGAGAAGATCGAGACCGACGTCCTGATTATTGGTGCTGGATCTTCGTCAGTCACATTCTCAACATTCGAGTGGCTCGCATATTATCTGACTACCTAGTGACAGAGGCCTAACTATGGCAGCACGACTGAAGGCCTTGGACGTCCAGAGCGTGCTTGTTGACAAGACCACCAAGATCGGAGAGGTCTGGTCACGCAGATTTGACAGCCTCAAATTCCACGTGCCAACTTCGAATTGCGAATTGCCCTTCTACAGTGAGACATCTCCCCATGCTCTCGATATTGAAGGATATGTACAGCTAACAGGCGACTCCGCAGGCTTCAGCAAGAAGCTTCAAAGTCCTCATCGGGTCACCAAAGACGAGGTGGCAGCCCACTTGCGCCAGTACGCTATGAAGTTCAACTTGAACGCCATGATGTCTACGGACATAGAGTCTTCTTCGTACAACACAACGGAGCAGACGTGGACTGTGAAGCTGAGGACTGCGAACCGAAGTGGCAGCAGGACTGTCACGGCGAAGCATCTCGTTCAAGCCACAGGACTTGGCTCCAATGTGCCGTACCTGCCAGGGATGGGAAACGAGAGTTCGTACACGGGTATCAGCCTTCATTCCTCACAGTATCACCACGCGAAAGAAATCGCAGACCAGGGGGTCAAGGTATGGCCACTCTTTGACACCCCTCATTCATCGCTGCGGGAGACTTTCCAAGGTTGGTCTGACTATGTGTATTCCAGTCTGTGGCCGTCATCGGTTCAGCCAACACTGCCTTCGATGTGATCCAAGACTGTCACGCCTCAGGTCTCCAAACGACAATGGTAGTACGGTCTCCGACCTACATCTTCCCATACGAGTACCTCTTGGACCCTCACGGCATTGGCGCTTATGACATGATGCCTGTCAAAACCGCTGATGTGATGCTGAATACACTCCCCTTGGCCCTCGACGGTCAATTTGCACATGGACTGTTTGCCCATCTTGCTTCGCTGCAACCGTGAGTGCATTCATGTTGCGTCTCGTCCTCCGCGCCCGGAGCAGGTCAACTGACCGAAGTATCAGCGACCGCTATGCCCCCCTGGCCCAAGCAGGCTTTCCAGTTATCGATAGCAGGGACCCGTTCGGAGACATCATCTCACACCTGATGGAGCGCGGCGGTGGCCACTACGTTGACGTCGGTGGCACCAAGATCATCGCCGAGGGCAAGGTGGCCGTGCGTGGTCTCGTTTACCCCGAAGCATATACCGAGAATGGCATGCGTCTCTCTGATGGCAGCACCCTCGATACCGACGCAGTGATCTGGTGCACCGGGTTTGCAGACAAAGATGTCCGACTGACGGTCGAGACCGTGCTAGGAGTGCCAGTGGAAGACGCACAAGGTCAGCAGAAGGATAAAGAGCACATACTCGGGCCCAGGGATATCGCCGCGCGCTTGGATGCTACGTGGGGTGTGGATGCCGAAGGAGAGGTTAGAGGAGTGTGGAAGCGCCACTTGCGTATGGATAACTACTGGGTCATAGGAGGAGGGATCCAGTACCAGCGATGGTGGTCCAAGGCGCTGGCACAGCAGATCAAGATGGCTTTAGATGGGTGCTTGCCACCCGCGTATCGAGACACGCCGGTCGTGCACGGATGAGAGTAATTTTCTTGGCCGGGCATGGGACCTGCAGACAGTGAGCAGACGTCACGATCAGCCTATTTCGGTATTGAAGAGACATTAAATCTAGTAGTTTACTAGGTATCATTCAGACCACTGGCGCCGTGGCTCAAACATCTCTTGCACACACACGACCTGGCTTATCAAACTGTTTCTCACGCCAGATTCACGCCTTCGTCGCCGCTCATGTCACAGCGACCATTTTTGGTGAGTTGTGCCTGGCAGCGCTGTTGCCTTGCGTTTTCTCGTCGCTCCTGCCTCCAGTTGAAGGGGCAAGACCGATCACCGGGCCTTTCACTCTACCGCTGTCCCACAAATCATCACCACTCGTCACATTCTCTATCCTCCTTCAAACATCTCGCCAACAGCTCTGCGCTTCATACCTCCTACATCTGGGCACATACACTACCCATGCTGCTTACCACATCACCTGTGACCATATTCGCTGCCCTGTCATGACCCTTGCTACCCATACTTTGCTTCCATGCTCCCAACTCTGATTACACAATCACACACTTACGCCTTCAAAATGCTGACATCCTTCTCAGGACAGGCAGGCGGCCAAGCCGACGAAGAGAGGGAGGCGGAGCCTATCAACGCGGCCGGCCGTCCTCGGGCAGGATGGTGGAGAACCAAATACAGAGCTTTTCGAGAGTGGGATCGCCAAGAAGGTGATCGTTTGTGCGACTGGTGCATTGTGGCAGATACTTGGATTGTATGGATTGGTATAGCGGGTGGACTCGTGTCGTGGAAGATGAGTGGTCAGACTGGTGGCTCGGATGGAACGATTGTGTTTGGTGGCGTGCAAGATGTCACCAACATGTGAGTGCTTTTCAACCCTCTTCTCTGTCACAGACCATACACTAACAGGTCATCGTCTCGCAGTCACAACTATTATTGTTGATATTATTATCAACCAAGCATCCTTGGATGCTACCTACATGTGAGTACTTTCCGCATCGATGTCTTCTGTCGTAGATCGTTCACTGACACGTTGTCGTCTCGCAGCATTAATTATTATCTTTAGTGATTCAATCGATTTCTTTCCTCCTCAAACTGTGTTCCTTCGTGAAGTTGGATGCCTCAAGCCTGCTGCTCGCCCTGCCGTGAATCCAATGACATCGTTCACATCTTGATTCTGCCTGTGATCTCTACACACGTGATCATTTCAGTCCTGTTCTCATTGGAAAATGCCGCCAATTCTAGAGTGTATTCCCAGTCGCTGGCGGTGATGGGAACTTTGAGGTTGTGGAAGATGTGTGTGACGTGTCCCTGCCGTTGAACCCCGATGGGAAAGTAGGGTGGAACCACCTTGAACTTCGGGAACTTCTGGTGATAGCTCGAGTGCTGGCTGAGGAACTCCACGGATGGGGCGCTGATCGGCGGAGGCGCAAGGCCGTGCCACTTTTCATCTTCGTCCCAGAACCCGCCGAGCGAGTAGTCGCCTGCTGCTTCTTTGAACCACGTTCTATTTAGTCCTCTGGCAGGTAACGCGGCGGGAGATCTGCGCTTGATCTTCTTGTTGTCATCGTCTTCGTCGCGGTCGCCGCCAAGGTCGACTCCATTAGTCGCAACTCGCAGTCTGCCGTTGGTTTCCTCAAGTAGGTCCTGAAAGATCTCCCCAGAAAAGGATACCGAATAGGGCATCCCTCTCTGGGGTGGACTGGGCTCAAATTCAACCTCGCTGAGAACCATTGGGTTGTTATCAAAGCTCCAACCAACACAGGGCTTGAGTTGCAAAGCGAGGCTCAGCGAAGCGACTTGAAGGGCACCCGCGATGATAGTGTTTGATAGCTGCATATTGTTAATTTTGAAGGGCGAGTACTACAAGACGCAGGTTAGTGCTGAGCTTTCTACCTTGATCTCTAGACCTCGTGACATCGCCCGTGGACTTACCTACGTAGTATCCAAGATGGCTGTGGGTTGGGGTCCGTGGAACTCAAGTCGCGGCCAGTCGCTCCGAGCTGGGACAAAAAGATGAACCCTGAATGTCTGTGCATTGCCACAGGAACTAAAAACAAGGTCAGTTCGGATATCTAGGAAGAAGGAGAGGAAGAAAATCAGAGGGCAGACTAGCTGAATGAGAAGCTGTGCTCGGAGCTGGCTGAGGCGCCAACCCCGGGCAGGAGCATAGTAGTCACGGGTGACGGCAGTCGAAAACTGTCACATGTAGGAATGGACTCGATTCCTGTGAGTTTCATCAAGCTGAATCCTGGAGCTTCAATGAGCTGTCGTGCTACTAGCTGTCTTTCGGCAAGGCGCCATTGAACCAACTTAGCACGACGGCAGATACTAGACCGCGCCTTGACTGGACGATCGGTGTCCTGGTGTCGACTTCAGCATTGGCATCAGCTCACTATGTCGTCGGGATAGATACTCCTTCGGAGATATTTATTTATTAGCTGTTGGTCGTTCTACACATGCATCCACCCGGATTCCAGCTCCTCCTTCTTTATACCACCAAAGAACGCAGCAGGTCAACATTTGGCGGCCTCACAGCGCTACGACTCGGCCAATTTATACCCCTGGCTTATCAAGAATCTACTCAATTAGCCCTCATGCATCAATTGACACTCGCCGCTGGCCT
The DNA here is from genome assembly GCA_003671545.1 of Ophiognomonia clavigignenti-juglandacearum. NCBI lineage: Eukaryota > Fungi > Ascomycota > Sordariomycetes > Diaporthales > Gnomoniaceae > Ophiognomonia > Ophiognomonia clavigignenti-juglandacearum. The sequence continues at coordinate 33,610 of PYFS01000242.1, read as the reverse complement.
GACGGCCCTGCTTCATGCTCGGGCTGTTGTGGCATTGGCAGTGCCCATCGATGATTCGATCACGCAGCTTTATGAGCCATCTGGCCACTGTAAGTACACAATTTCGGAGCTTTTGATTTAATCTTCGTGTCGGTCAGACCAGTCTCACCAATTCGTCTGTCCAGTTGGCCCACTCACAACTGCTTACCTGGCTCTTCACGCTCTACTGGTCAATTGACCTAGTGGCAAATTACTGACGGACCGTTCCTCATACAGACTGCGCAGAGGCAGACGTATTGAATGTAACAAACTTCAATATCACTCCCACCGTCCAAGACATTTACGGCGTTGTCACTGCTCTAGACGAGTATCTCGTCACGCCCGAAAAGAACGTGTCTCTGATGAACGAGCACGTGGGCCACGCCTTCGACGAGCTCGACCTGCCCCAAGACATCCCAACCATCACGGCCTTGAAGTGCGCTTTGGCAAAGGACCTTGTGCGTACTCAGATCGACGAGGCTCTGGCTGGTAATAACGTCAACGCGCTGTCGGGTACAGGCGGCGCGGTGGTCCCGATGTTGTGGCCTGGCTTTCCCTGGACAAAAATGCCTGAGGGTTGGAAGCCTCCCGGGTGGCCGAAAGACAAGCCATGGCCGCCGCCAAAGAAGAGATGTTTCAAGATGCCATTTTGCGGTTGTGGCTGTTCTCCTTGTAGCGGATGTGGTTGTGGTTGTTAGGAACCTCGGTGAGACGGGATGGGAGGTGAAGGTGAAGGTGAAAATCCTGAGACCCTTAGCATCATGTAGAGTACCTGGGCATTGTGTGATGATATAGTAGCCATGGATACATATGCTGGAATTCTATAAATTGTTTAATCGAAATTCAAGGTCAATCTAGTCCTGATATTACTATCGCTATGCTTGTCATCATCTCTATCGCCCCCGCCTGCATCATACAGTTCGGGCTGCTGATCGCTTCCCTCTCCTGGCGGCAAATGGGCACTTTCTTCGTTATCACGAAGACATCGAATCTTGCGGCCCTCAAAGTACTCTCTACCATACCACATAAACAACTGTTCGTCTTTCTTGATATCTGTTGTGGTGTAAAAGCCCATAGCACATCGTCCGCCACAGACGGTCCTTTTGGGTTGCACGTTCTCGTTGCAGTGATGGTTCATGTAAGCTGTCCAGTTTTTCACGTAGCGAGCATTGATCGAGTATCTTCGGTCAATATCAAACGTGTACGATGCCTCGTCATCAGTCAGACGGTATTTGAATGGCACAATCTCACCAAGATACCCACCAAGCCACATTTGCTCGCTAATGTCCTCCGTGGAGAAGACACCTTTGCCCAAGGCTCCAGCGACTCGGGCTTCAGTTACGCTCTCTCCATACTCGGACATAGCGGCGTTGAACTCTTCTTGTAAGTTTTGCCGGACCAGCCTGTGGAAGTCGACTTGCTGCACATCAGGCATGTCATGTCGGCCGTCCCCAGCGAGAGGATGCCATCGGTTGTACACTGGGCGGGACGCAGATTGGGCCATTTTTTACAGTCGACGAAGTAATGATTCACTTTACTGGTGATAAGGCATTATCGTCCACGTCTCGCAGTTGTCCGTTGCTATCTCGGAATTGGAAGATGTGAATATGCTCAGCCATCAAGTGTTAGTAAGGATGATGACGAAAAACTAGAGTTTCAAGGGCGTGATTATGTACGCAGTACCTAGATAGTGTTCTCAGGGGTGATGGGTTGAGTTGAAGATAGCCGAGACGCCTAATAATTGGACGGAACAATTTGCGAATAGTGTACAATATATAACAAGACACCATGAGGCTTCTATGATTTGGGGACTTGAACACTTTAAACAGCCGAAAATAATTTGCCATAGCCACATATGCACAAGTCGCCTTGATGATAGCCTTTGTTTGACATTCCGTCTTGTGCGCTCTACGTACTTATAATCATTGCGTTGTAATTCAGCTTCAAGTATATGCCGAGTCCACATGTAGTAAACAATGCGTACTCTTAGTCTATTAGTGGCTAGCCAGATCTGAGTACCATTGCCCTGATCTTTGAGTCCTCTCGATGCCATCTCGCTTTCTGAAGTTCTCTTATCAGTGTCCTGGTTTTCGGGACAAAGCACTATAAAGGTTGAACTTATCTAGGCATTTTCGCAGCAAGCGTGAACAATGATGATGTGGACACCCACACCGCTGTCCAGCTTATCGCGACTACTGAAGAAAAAAATACTGTGCTCCTAAGAATGCAATTGCAAATATACCCACCGGCCCCTTATTATTCTGACGCCGACAGACTCAGAGACCCAAACTATGAGTTGACTCACAGACGGCCTGCACACATCCTGAGGTGGTTGAGGAAAAACCAGAATGATGGCGATCCACTTGCAGTGTAGTGAATACCTAAGTAGTGTCAGTGATACGTGATATAATTCTTGGTAAGAAGAGGGACGCGCAATGGCACGCGCGGATGTGACACGGAGAACCTGGAACAGTCAGGGCGTGACCAAGATCCAAGGTATGTGCAACAAGTCGTGGATGTTGCAGGAATGAGGTTGAATCAAGAGTTGAGGCTCTTCCCAGAAGTAGCACCTGCCAAGACCTGCCAAGCCGAGCTCCACTGAGATATCTTTACCACGGGCAGTGCCCGAGTGGGAGGGATAAATTCAAGCTAATTTCAGATAGTACGACAGCGGTCATAATATAGAGGCACAGTAAGAGAAACGAATACAACTTGGAAGAGTGGATGGTATTCGAACTGCAGGAAGTACGGAGTACAGGATGGAAGAATCAATATTGTCTCTCAGCGTTTTAAGAAATGTAAAGACTGCAACGGTTGGGCTTTGAGAGGAGACACGGTCTGACAGTGAGATAGCCTGCTGCCGTGACTCTTCTCACCACTGAACACCCAGGACGTCCACCTCAGGAGATTCCGGGGCCATAGTAGTATTCATATCATGGATTTCTGATGTTTATTCGGTCTTTCTGTGAATCAACAAACAGAGAGTGCCCAGAACGCTCAAAATCATCTTTGAAGTAAGCATCTGCCCTGAGAATACTCTCATTTTCTCATGCAACATCAGAGTTCGAAGACTTTAGCAAATCTGGTGCCGGTCATTTACCACCAGACCTTTGAGATAATCATCGTTCAACAATATCAAAGCGCAAGGAAGGAGAATGTGGGACCCCTGGCATGAGAGGCGAAGCCTCTGATGCTGGCGGCTTGACTACTAGGTATAATGGTCAAGGGTATCAATGAAAGGGTAGCTCGGCGCTAGTGCTCCTCACGAAAGAGGAGCAGTTGGCCTTGGTAGTTCAACTCGGGACTCGGGGAAGCCGACTTTATATATGAGAAGTTGGGTATTCGAATGTGGGCCTCAAATTCTGGGTGTTTGACTTTAGGACTCCGATTTTTGGCGTTCGATTTTGGCGTTTGACTGTGGGCGCTCGACTTAGGAGGCTTTTCACGATGAGGAGCCGAGTTACACTTTCGTACCTTTGAGCATTGTCCAGGGGTCCCCTGTGTAGCAAACAATTGACATCAGCGCGCAAGTGAGCATCTTCCACCAACCACCATAAATGCCACGAGACGCCTTTTATTTTTTCCGCAAGACTTGCACTCTCCTTCAAAGCAGCCAATTCTCAAATCTTATGATACGCATCCCCAGAAAAGCAGCACAAACAGCAGCAAAAATGGCCGCAAAACCACGCACCCAGCTGGTCTTTCACCACAACGCCAAGCTCACCACCCTCCCCACCATCGTCACCACCATCTACCCTTACTCCGCCCTCCCAGAGCCCAACCGCCTCCTCTTCAAAGCCCCTTCCGACGACACAGACCACCACGTCATCATCACGGAAAAGACGATCTTCCACCCGCAAGGCGGCGGCCAGCCCTCCGATGTCGGCACCATGACGCGGGGCGCCTCCGTCTTCGACGTCCTCGCCGTGCGCATGGACGCCGTCGACGACGGGCAGGTGCTGCACTTCGGGCGATTCACCAACCCCGGCAAGGAGCACGAATTCGCATCCGGCGACGAGGTTACGCAGGCCATCGACGCCGACAAGCGCCTGCTCTACTCGCGGCTGCATACAGCGGGCCACGTGCTCGGCGCCGCGGTGCGGCACACGTGCATGGCGGAGGTGGAAGGATTCGACGAGCTCAAGGCGTCGCATTTTCCTGACGCGGCGGCGTGTGAGTTTGCGGGGCTAATCGAGGGGAAGTGGAAGGAGCCGATTCAGAAGAAGGTCGACGAGTATGTTGCCGCGGGCATGGCCGTGGAGATTGACTGGTGGGATGAAGAGGATTTCAAAAAGCACGGGCTGGAGCGGCTGATTCCGGACAGGAGCCTGGCGCCGCCGGGGGAGAAGTTCCGCGTGGTGAATATTGTGGGCGCCGAGGTGTATCCTTGTGGGGGGACGCATGTGGATTCGACGGATCTGTGTGGGGTGACGAAGGTGAAGAAGATCTCGAGGAGTAAGGGGACGTCGAGAGTGAGCTATACTGTGGCATGAGGTTTTGGGAACCGGTGTCGGGATCAAGGCCAGGTGCTGCACACATCTTATTTATCTTGCTGACAGTGAGGCATATATACGGAGTACCTGATGCGTAATCGCAAGGCGCGTGTCAGGGTGACTGGGACGGCAGTGGCATGTCTTCGAGGTTTACGTCGTGAGACACATGGAGAGACTACAGATAATAGAGTAGATAGCGTGGCAGCATATGTAGACTGAGGCTTACGAGCCGCCAAATGCTAGACAATGCCTGCAGTTGGTCACCTTGACCAATAACACAGAATCGGACATAGTGTCAACCTATTTTCAATACCGTCCACAGCACTTTGGCACTCTTGGTTTTTTTAAATGACCCCACTATAGCCACCTGGGCACTATCACAGCTCGCGTGGAACACCTGGCTGACATCCTCATCGGAATGACAGCTAGAGCCAAGCAGGTGCTGTCAAACCATCAGTCACTTTCCACATGCACGTACAGTACTCTTTTGCAGATCAGCGAAACACTCCGCGCGAGTGTGACCACCAATCGCATCACCATGATATAAGGTTCCGTGATCTGCGCCGGAGGTATCCAGATGCACAAGATGATCGACGCCGGACCAGCCAGCACGCGGGATGGGTTTCGAGTTCCATAGTCGCGAATCCTTATATTTATCGACTTTCCCATTTCACGGTATAGGTGAATACACAGCCCGTGCTCCCGAGTCTCCGTCTATCAAGCGCCACCCAGAACCCAATATACGCTCATCGGCCACACGACAGAATTCATTCACCAAAGCCCAACGAAAATCCGTCCAAAATGCGCGGCCCAGCAACCACCCTCCTCCTCGCCCTAACAACCCTCCTCTCCTCCACCACCGCCACCACCCTCGCACCCCGCCAAGCCAACGCAGCCTGCGACACCGCCCGCCAACAAATCGTGCAAGCCCTTGCCGACATCGGCGACGCTGTGCCCGCCATCTCGGACGCCGACGTGCAGTCCGCTGCGCAGGCTGGTCTCGACCAGGCTAACGCCGGGGTGGCGCTCGTCGCGCAGTCGATTATTGCGGGAGAGACGCCGTCGGCGGAAGGAAGGGATGAGGTCGAGGCAGGGTTGACGGCTTTGGGGGCTGCTCTTCAGGGGGCTGATGGGTGAGTTCTATTGCCAATCGAATGGACTGCTCCTGGGATGGAGGGCTTTGTGAAGAACATGTACTGACTGCTTTGGGTGTTAGTGGCGACCAAGGTGTTGCTGATGCACAGAGCTCTTTGATTCGGGCTGCGCAGGCTGGTGAGGACGTTGTGGTCAAGTGTGTTTGAGAAAGAAGTCGTTGGGGACTTTTTGGGGGGTTCGGTGGCTGTTCATGATATATTTGGAGGAGTAAATTGAATGGCCGCACTGTCAAGGTCAGACGGCCGTGTCATGTAAATATAGGTCGAAAATGAAGGAGCGCCACCAGAGCCTCGAAACTGTGATAGTACCCTGCGTGTCCACTGCTGCTTGCAAGCTCACGACATGAACTTTCGGTCCGTTCTCATGGCTTTTGCGGATACGTATCTTATTCATGTGCAAACAAGTCCTGCCTGTTATATATGTCTTATAAATGCTCTCCTCTATCCCACTTGGTCCTACTCCATGATATGCCATCTAGATCACGCAACCAAGTCCAGCATTCTTCTACCCAACAAAGTTAACTTGTCTCGCACGCTCTTTGGTGCCAGGATTGACTGCATTCACACTCAGGACTGAGGAGTCGTTCAATTCTCTCGGACTCCAGCCCATCTCATTGTCGTTGGGGGGGTTTTGGGCGTTCTGGTGCACACAGTTAGGGTCAGAGGATGTCGCTATGTATGTTTTGCTGAGCCATCTGTCGCTTCATAGAAGGATACGGTCAGATCAATGATCCACAAGAAATCGATGTCACCTGAGCAGTCAGCATCATGGTCCACGACTCTGGGCACAAAATAGAAGTCTGTTCCGATGATTACTGGACTTCTGGACCATTGCACAGCTACCCTCATAATGCAAAGAGTAGAGTATAGGTCAGTAACAACTCACAGGTTGTAGTAATTGCCTGCACACAGTTGCTGGGAAGTCGATGGTGATGCAAGCTGTAGGATATCCATCGATGCCATCTCCAATTGTGCTGTTGAACAGGAGGCTGGCAATGCGATACTTACTAAGTAGGTACCTGAGTTCGTTCTCACCAGGAAAGGGGCTCTTGTCGAGCACAACTTCAAAACGATCGCGGCCATCATAAAACGGCAATACTATGTTATTTGTTGGTAGAAGGGTGGAAGGTGATCACCTGGGCAGTCATGAACCAGCCGGAGGCTCCGAGGAGGAGCAGGAACACCTCCAGAGTGGTCTAAACATGAGAATAATGCGCACAGTATACAGATCGTATCTGAAATACATTCTGGACACACTCAACTTCCACGAGGGAAGGCACCTGCTATAGCTTTTTAGTTTCATGTGGCAGAAATGATAGGCTGATGCCAGAGCATCTTTGATCACCAGCCTACCCTCATTTGCTCGCCATCCGCGACGATATCCGGAGGGATTGCCAGTAGATACTTCCAGTACCCCCCGAATCCGATTGACTTTCGAATATCTCTCACAAGTCAAGTTACAGACTCACTGCAAATGGGGGTTGCAAGCAGTGAGCACAAGTCACAGAATGGACTCCTCAGTACAAGTCACAAGCCACTCCTTTCGAGGTCAAGCAACTCGCAATCCGAAAATCCATATGGCCACATCTGTCCTTTCACAATCTAGGGTCCAGTCGACCTGATACTTAGGTCTCATCCGGCGGCAGCAGAAATCGGAGCCAGTTACGCATGAGGGGTAACCTGGAGGTCGCACAGTACCTAGGTTCGACCGTGCTGTGGCGAATCGAGCTCATTATCTGACAGCTTGAAAATGAATTAAAGAGATGCGTTTGAGCGCGAGTTCTGGAGAGGTAAGCTCCCGCTGGCGGAGTGTTGATGGTGAAGGTGACTTCTATTAATAGATCCCTGTCTCCACGTGGGTTCAGGTCCAGCCTCGGAAACAACGTCAGACAACCACCAACCCAACCTCACTTTGTCGCTGAAGAGACACATCACGACGTCCAAGCTCAGCAAGTTTGCAAGTTGTTGCTCTGTCTTTCATTACATCCGTTTTCCTATCATGACCCATACTCACTTGCTGCCTATGCTCAACATCCAGAGGAGGTCCACTCCTTTCAGTCTTACCCCCGTCCCCGTCAAAGCCCGCTCGCGGGCGGCACCATGCCCGCTTTCTCACCACCACCGTCACTCAGGGACACGCTCTCAAAGCTCGCGCTCATTTTCAACTTCTCCGGCTCAAATGTCCCAAATGGCATAGGAAATGCAGGTCTCGTCCACCCAGCCATCTTGTCCTCGATGCAGTCTTCCGCCTCATCACCCGTGTCATCCTCGACCGACGACTCGGACCAGTGGCTCATCGTCCTTTGGATACCCGCAGATTCGGACGCCGAATCCGTTTCCGAGGGAGAATCGGCCCCGCTGGACGCGTGTTTCATGGAATCTTCTGAAACCGCTTCGGATTGTGACTGGGCCGGCAGAGGGGGCCGTAGCACTACGGTGGTCGAGCGGTCGCGGCCTAAGTTGCGGTCGGCTGGTGGTGGGGGCTTGAGGGTCGCCGTTGTGGTCCCGCTGGTGGCGTTACTGGTCGCGGACAGCACTGCGCCCTCGACGTCGAGGTGGCTTGCGTTTGTGTCAATTCGCAGAGTCGAGTCCCGCCTCAGAGACCGTGTCGAAGAGCGGCGAGTAGGCGACGACGATATATGGGCTGAGCTGAGAGCACCAGGCTCCCTTGCGATCTGTTGCCCGTGCAGCCATTGAAAGGCATAGTCACTCAACGCAGCGAATTGGTACCCAGTGGGATGCTGGAGATGCTGCAGCTTCGTTGGAGTCTTGATGGCTTGCTCACCCTCCGTCAGGGCGATGTCCAAACATTCGTGGCAGATCCGAGGCGTTGGCCTCACTGCGTTCGGCTCGCCGAGGTCTTCGGGATCTGCACCGAAGAGGCTCAGAGGAAAGGAGAGAGCTCTCTCGATACCGAGACTACCTCGTCGAGAGAGTGCGCCGGTGTTCTCCACGTTGAACCCTCCTTCAGCCAGAATGTCGACCACCGCACAAAACAGCTCGTTGTCTGTGATCTTGGATAAATCCGGCATTCTACCCTCATTCGAGTTGAAGAGACCACCATGGGGCCGTTCACCTGCGAAGAGAGCCCATATCGAGACGGCTAGGGCAAAGTCGTCGTCTGCAAGCGACGACGGACTGTCATGCTGTCGGTTGGGTGACGTGTATTCGGGCGAGTACAATGAAGGCTGCCATGAGGCAAGGTCGCTGCCGTCACTCAATCGCGCCGTGTAGAAGCCAACAACCCTCAAGCAGTCAGCCTCGCCAAGTCTTTTGACGAAGTTCTCCAGCCTCACGTCGCCGTGTATGATTCCCTTTTCATGCAGTCTTCCCACCAAGTTGATCATGTGCCGTGCGATAGCGACCTTCTCCTCGGGTGGAATGCTCGTTATCTCGAGCGGCTCCCCGAGCTCCATCACAGCTCCTTTCTGGTACCACAATGAACTAACATCATCGACAATTCCCACCTTACTGATGACAGGGAGTGTCAGAGCACCGGCAAGGTGAATAAATTTGGTCTCCCGCTTGCGGCACACAGGCTTGTAGGCCAGGGTGTTGCTATATCGATACACCGGTGACTGGTTGTTGCTGGTCATGATGGACCCCAAAACGTCTTCCAGGTGCTGACAGGATAGACGAGGGTCGGTTTCCATCATTGTCGGTGGCAGTGCATCCGCCGTGGCCTGCGGATACCACACCAATGTGGAGGGTGTGCCGCTCGGCTGCATCGTGGCCAGCTTCGACTAAGCGAGCGAGTGGGTGAAGGTAATGGTGAATGCCAAGTGGCAATGAAAATGGAGACAAACTTGGAAAGTTTAAGGGCACGAGGTAGAAGCAGGATAATGATGGCTGATAAGCCTCTGCCCTTGTTTCCAGCCCTGTTTCCCAAGCTTCCTACATTCACAGTCACTGAAGCTCCAATGTCCTTTCCTTGGTCTTGACAGTTTCCCCAGGCCCATCAGGTGGCCATGTTCTAAAAATAGCACATTGGCCTACTGGCGATGTTTGTTGAGGCCCAAAGTTCGACCGCTCGATCTGTGCTTACGGGCGAACAGAGGTCGGCCCTTACCATACCAAACGCGAATTCTGCAGCGACCCTGCTAGTGCAGAGGCCACAACGGCGGCCACGTCGTCAGCCATATAATCGCGCCACCCCCGAAACGGTCTCGACATAATGCTACAGACGCGGAGATGACCGCTGACAAAGCCAGCCGATGCGGTCGGGCTTGAAACAAAACCACTGCCGGAGTCTCTCATCCAATGCTTTTTACTGCGTCTTTCGTCGCGGGTCGTTCTCCGGTCTTCGAACAGACTGGGTCGGACAAAGATCAGGTCTACGCGATCGCAATCGGAGGAGAGCATGTACACATAGGGTTGTTACCGGAGAATAGTCAGCACTATGTCTCGCGAAACTTGTTTCCTGTGTCTACCATGGCACAGCCAGATATGCGTCCTCTTGGTCGACACCATGGTCGAGGTGCGGTTTCGACCCATTGTTCGATTCGCTCAGCTTGTTTGTTTACTGCTTCAAGCCCACTGTCGACCCTTCGGGTGACTTTTACAGGCCAACTTCGCCTGGTCATATCGCCTCTGACCATCGCAGCAGTGCGTATGACCCAAGCGATATGTACGTCTCACTTGCGAGTGCAGGCGAACAATGGGCCTTCTCAACGGGATATAACACCCGAGCGCGGAAGGTTCCTCTTGGAAAAACATCGACACCAATGAAGTTTCCTTTGCCTGTACGAACCGTTGACTAATGCCTAGGTCGAGGATATCGGTACGCCGAGACGAATCTTGAGCGGTGCCATCAAGTCCAACCATTGTACTCAATCACTGTTCTTCTTTACATTCACCATTTCTAGCCGGCCGGTCATTCGCAGATACCACTCGAACCAACTTCACAAACCCACACAGCATCCAGCCATGTGCAAATTCACCTATCTTGGCTATGAGGGGTGTGAGGAGCCCGAAAGGCACTACCTCATCCGGCGAGAGAAATGCACGGCCAAGGCTCATCTCAAGCACTGGTGTGCTCCACACGAACAGGAGGAAATGCCTGCGGCCGACGCAGATGGCAGCCTATTCCTGCCCTGCCCCATGTGCTCAGACGTGCCCGTTGTCTACGACCAGCCCTTGCTTGAGATCGCCCACTCGCGTCGGTCTGTTCTGCCGGCGCCTTACTACGACGCGGCCACAGGGAAGTACTCCCGCTACCCAAGACACCACGCGCACATCAACGCCAGCACCACGAGCCTCCACGATATACCGACCGCGTTAGTGCCGAAGCCTCTGAACATGGCCCGCGTGAACCGTGTGCACTTCGACAGGTCGGCGAGTGAAAATGCTGTCAGCCGTATCAAGCGCCAGGAAAGGTCGCCAGACTACAAGCTCGCACCCGTCACTTACCAGTCCCCCGAGCAGCAGCAGCTCCCATTGCTGCCTGCTACTACCTACCAGCCATTCACGCCGGAAGGCAAGGTCCCCAAACGTCTCCCTATGCCGCAGCCCATGACTATGACACCCCCCTCCAGCAGAGAGGGAAGCCTATCTCCGCCCCAAAACCGCCTGGCCGGTGTCATCCGGACGACACCTCCTGGAGAGAGCAGCCGGTGCGAGCTGGACTCTCTAGCTCTTCGTGAGCGGGCCAAGGCCGCTGCTATAAAGGAAGGGAAACCCACTACGCCCTCAAGCCAGCCCGCTACTGAGCGATCAAGGTCTGGCTCCGCATCCTCCACTTCATCCTTCGGACACACAGCCACGCCCCCACCACCTCCCCCTCCCCCACGCCGAACACCATCCCGCAAGCCTTCCCTCGCCTCGTCCACCAAGTCCTCGACAGCGACCTCTTCTCCACCAAGCAAGTCCAACAGCGTCAACTCCCACACCTCCCGCCGCACCCAGCGCTCCAGACAAGACAGCTTCGCCTCATCCACCACCACCGCCCTCTCCCGCTCGCCCCCCTCCTTCGAGAGCACCACCTCCGACGCCACCAGCCTCGCCGACCGCGTTAAAGACACCGCCCTCCGCACCATCGGCTTCGGCGGCGAGCGCAACAACCGCACTGACTCGCCCGACCGTGGCCGCCGCCTGTACCGCCTAGGCTCGAGCGCCGAGCGCTCCGACTCGCCCACCGTCTGGCGCCCGACCATCGGCCAGCCGCAGCTGCAGAAGGACAGCCTCGGCATGGCGTCGTCCAGCAACACCGCGGACATCGTGCAGTCGTTCAAGCAGCGGCTGGTACCGTTTGCGCCGAAGGCGAGGACGGGGCCCGCGGAGGAGGACGAGGATGTGGACAGCCAGCCGCGGCCCAAGACGCCGCATCCCATGCACGACACTAGCAACAAGACGCCTGTTGTGCTGCGGCTGTACCCGAATAAGGCGAATGACGAGAAGGTCGCCATGGCGGCGTTCAATAAGATGTTCCAGGAGGAGCAGAAAGCCCTTATGGCTGCCCGGCGGCACGAGTTGGCTGCGGCTCCGGTGGATGCTGCTGCTGCTGCTGCTGCCTCTAGCTCCGTATCCAAGCCTGCGACGGCCGAGAGGAAGGACGGCAACAGCAGTGACAAAGCCGGCAGCCCAGCTAAACTCACCCCGGCGACGGTCGTTGTCGACCCGCACACCCTCTCCGAGATGCTGGGTGGCGTAGGCGGCGGCGATCCGTTCGCCATGGCGGGCGTGGGCCGCACCAACCCCACTTCCACTGCAACCAATAAGGCGCTCCCGGCAGCGCCGCCGCAGCAGCTGAGGCGCATCAAGACGGGCCAGGTCAAGACGGTGACGGTGGCGTCGCCGGCGGTGGGGTCGTCGTCTGGGCCGAGGAAGAGGGCGTATACGTCGGATGTTGTTGTTGGTGGGCAGGGAGGGGAGGTTGCGGGGGAGCAGGTGAAGGTTCGGGGGACGCCGTTGTTTCGGTTTGCTGGTGTTGTTGGTGGGAGTGGGCAGAAGGCGCAAGCGACGGAGTTTGAAATTGTTTCTGGGGGAGGGGATGGTGCTGGGAGGGCGTTTTGAGGGTTTTTCCGGTCGAAAGTGCGTGAGCAAGTGGAGATGACGACTCCAACATTCTTTTTTTAAGTCGCATTTCAAGCTGAGCGTCAGGTGCCGCATGTAGGTATGGGCATCGTTCGCTCTTTTCCTTTTTCGTACGTTGGGCTTCCGGTAAGGAGGAACATTGAGATTGTATGCGGTCGGCGTCTTTTGACACAATATGATATCCATTTTCTAGAGGCATAGTGCCCAGGTGGCCCGGAAAGGTTCCTAGCATCAACTACGTGCTCTCACACTTTCACTGTCGTTTCGATCTTCATTCTCAGCACGTCTTTCCGCTTGTCTTGCCTCTGTGACTAACAAGCCCTGATGTCGACTGGAAGCATGCTCCGATGAACGGAGGTCGCAGATCTCATGTGTGCTCGGAAGTTTGCATTCGGCTCTTTACGCATAACAGGGAAGTGTCTTCTCATGTGTAACATAGTAAAGTGCCTATAGCTGCTTGGTTGTTTCATTACACGAAGCTGCGAGTGTCTAGTGACACACGGAGGCACTCACGGTGCCCAGGTGACCCACAAGAGCGAATGGGTGGCTGGGTGCGAGGGATAGAGAGTTACGGCACAGAGGCACTGCTGCCAGATGATTGTTTTCTAATGACAAGCATGCATCAATTTGTTCTCTCATGCCGGCAAACTCACAACACACTGCAGCGTGTCTATATGTCCATGTAGACCACCCGAGCGACTGTTGCAGATCACCAGGACTGCCCGGAGCCTGCAGATGTCACAACTCCTGGCGAATACGTCTGACTGGAGCCGACTGCAGGAGTGTTTGGAATCAAGATAATGATCAGCTGGCTTTATTTGAAGAGTTCCTCTCTTCGCTCTTGCAGATTGTGCCCTCCTCATCACGACACACCTACTGCCCGCACTTTTGGCGCGTCCATTTGTCTGTGCCCACTTCACCCACTGCGACCGCAGCACCAACCTCGCCAGCCTTGAGACACGCAACCGCATACATTCTGTGCTCATAACAAGTCCGTAGCAATGGCTTCTGCGTCTCATCTGAACCAGTTCGTTGCTTGGCATGTCACCCCACCCATGGGCGTAGGCGGTACGATCTGTTTGGAAATTGACTGGGGACACGCCTGGATGGTTCACGGCGACTTGCAACCTGGGTACGTACAAAAGTCTTACACACACATGAAAACGCACCCGCCCGAAAGGAAGGAGAGTAAAGGCTGACTGCATCATAGGCCGTCCGCAAAGCTCATTCGCCTTACATGGATGGAGGTGGGCCAGTCACGTTCCCCTCGCCTCTCCAGCTCGACCGTGCTCTCGGCCAAAAGCCGATTCTTTGACGAAGGTTTACAACTCGCTGAAAGTGCCAACCGGGTGAGCTTAAAACGAACTCTTCAGTTTTGTCGCCTCAAAGGCAGCCTTCCAATTTCAAGTGGGAAGTTCTAACGTCTAGGTGTGGTTGAGCAGCGAGTCGTCTACGCGCACATCAACATTGGGTACTTCAACGAGACCAGAGCGAATTTCATTTTTGATTACCTCGAGTCCGGCAGTAAGTTTACTCTTCATTTTCCCAAGTGAATCATTGCCCGCGGTGGCTTCCAGCCCGGTTTGCATGCTAACGCGAACATGAAATCTCAGTTGTAACGGCAGCGATCAACTGGGGATCTGTACCACCAAACCCGCGCGACATTCAGTTCTTTTCGCGCGCTGTCGATGCCCACTTCCATTCTCTTTGCTTCGGCATTCCTGGCTTGGAAGCCGACAGCGTTGCGGCAGTTAAGAGCTACATCGACGCGCTTACGGGAGCGGCCCCGACGATGACCGCGGGGTGGACATCGCTCGTGCGGGATTTTCAACATGCGTTCGATCAGATCTGGCAGTACAGACAGCAAAATCCCCAGCGGCCCATGCGGCAGATGGAGACAGTCATGGCTAGGTTCAGCGTTGTGTTTCCCTGGGTGTTTGGATTCGATCCGCCGAGGAGAGGAATTCCGGAGGGGCTGCGTCTGGCGAATATGTATCCTGAGGTTTTCAAGCCCTAGACATTAGGGCAGAAGTTTCTGATTCGTGATGTGTGATGGCTCAGGGGGTGGGCGGTTAATCGTGGATGTCAGGCTGGGGGAGGAGACTTCTGTCATCGTTGTGTCTGGTTTTCGAATCATTGACTTGATCAAGTCCAGTAGTAAACACCTACTAAGTAGGTAGAGGTACCTGCATACTGTAATCAAGTCAGTAGGTGCCCAGTACATGATTTAAATTGCATACTCAACCGACGAGTTCCGACGAGAGAGACGCTCAGATCATTTGTGTTAAGCTGTTTCTATCCCCGGAAGACTCAGTCACATTCGGACGTCCTTGGAATTCATCATTTCTGGTGACTAGCGAGGGCCATAAGTGAAGTATTGCTCCTCACCAGTCTTGAAGTGTTCAGCTACGTCTATCTGCGCCAAAACCACCGTGAAAGCTTGGTGCCCAGTGTCCGAAATACTGAATATACAGCCAAGCTCGGATCACAACCTGGGAATGAATCAGCTCGCTGTGAACCGAACCATTGTCAGGACATTCGCGCGTGGAGAAGATCTTGTGCGTCACGGAATTAGTGATCTGAGAAAATATTGACTTTGTGACCGCCAACTTGCTGATCAACAAAACTTTATTAAGATCTCAATCAAGAACCGGGTACGCTCGATCACGGACCGCGCCATGAAGTCTTTTCCGAGCACCTCTTCGAGCTGTCCGCTTGGCATCTCATGACTGCTATGCGAAAGCATTGCAATTAATTACGCTTTGAACGTCCCGGCGAAGTGTGCACGAGCGTACACATCGACTGCCTCAAACTGAATGAAGTCGCTTGGCGCAATGTTATTCAAAAGAAGGTTTGAAGCTCCCGAGGCGCCGAAGCAAAATTCCGATGTTACCGAAGGCTATTGAATATCCATGGAATAGTACTGATTTGCTGTCTTCACCGATGCAACTACTATTTCTGAAGAGACTCAGTCTAGTTGTCGTTTCTCTCATCTCGATCTTGGCCACTCGTCCGTTGTAGCGCAGCCACAGCCATAATGGTTGTGAGAGTTGCACTCGTTCTTGCGCTATGTGTACAGCAAAGCTTGCAGCAAGGCAGTACGGATCCGTCTTCTCTTCTGCCATCATATGACTACATCATCTGCGGCGGTGGCACAGCCGGCCTCACCGTTGCAACGCGTCTAGCCGAGAACCCAGATGTCACTGTGCTTGTCGTGGAAGCAGGAAGGGCTGACGGTGATGACAACTGGAATTATCCAGCCGTGCCATCGGAGTTCGGTGCTGGGAGGACTCAGGATCTGCCATCTGGGAAAACGCTGGGTGGCTCAAGTTCCATAAATGGTGAGTGACGCAGGGACGGAGGAGCGACCATTTCACCAGTAAGGTTGGCTAATAACGTCGAGCTCAAAGGCTAACAATAAGCAGGTGGTGTCTACACGCGGGCAGAGGCTACGCAGATCGATACTTGGGAGCAGGTCGGCAACCCGGGCTGGAATTGGGAGAGCTTATTCCAATATTACCTGAAGAGTGAGACAATCGCAGAGCCCGATGCAGTACAGGCCGCAGCCGGTATGACCTTTGATCCCTCCTTTCATGGCGACGGGCCGGTCAGCACAGGATGGCCATCTAGCATCGCAGGCCGCGGATATCTCAACCTTCTTCAAGAGGCATATACTCTCCTCGGTGTACCATTCATCGAGGATTGCAATGGCGGCGACATGCATGGCCTGAGCACGTACCCACGGACGCAACGGAACATCAATGGCGTCGATGTGCCGGAGAGCTCGGCCACCGCTTACTACGACCCGGTGGTGGCGGACCGCCCGAATCTAGATGTTCTCACAGAAGCAACAGTGAGGCGCATCATTTGGGCCGAGTCGTCTGGGAACAAGACTGTCCGGAACGAGACCGTCATCCGGGCTACTGGTGTTGAGATCTCGGGTTCGAGCGACAGGACCATCGAAGCCAGCTACGAAGTCATTCTCGCAGGAGGAGCCTATCGTTCGCCATCCATCCTGGAGTACTCCGGCGTTGGGAACCCTCGCATTCTCACACCTCTAGGTATCAACGTGACCGTGGATTTGCCCGGCGTAGGCGAGCATCTCATGGACCAGACAAACAACGACCTCGCATTCTTCAACGCGCCAAACAACTCGTTTACCGAGGGCGACACAGCCTACGTGGCATTCATCACCGCCGAAGACATCTGGGGCGCAGATGGCGCCGCCGCCCTCGCCCAAGAAACCCTCGACGCCCTTCCGTCCTACGCCGAGACGATCGCCTCCCGCAACAACGGCGCCACTTCCGCCAGCGACCTCCTTTCCATTCTCCAGATCCAGTACAACGCCATGTTCGTAGACAACATGACAGTCGTCGAGCTCCTCCACGGCCTGTCCCTGGACACAGACAGCGTGATCTGCGAGTTCTGGTCCTCCCAGCCCTTTGCCCGCGGCAGCGTGCACATCACCAGCGGCGATCCGCCCACGGGCTCCGACGCTCCGGATATGGTGATCAACAACAACTTCTTCATGCTCGACTACGACCTCAAGTCGCAGATCGGCGCGGCGAAGACCGTGCGCCGGTTATTTGAGACAGCGCCGCTGAACGGGTCTGTGGTGGCGCGCGAGATGCGTCCGGGGCTTAACACGGTGCCGCTGGATGCTTCGGACGACGAGTGGGAGGTCTGGCTGAAGGCTGAGTTTCGGAGTGCCTGGCATCCGGCGGGCTCGACTGTGATGCTTCCGAGGGCGATGGGCGGTGTGGTGGATCCGGAGTTGAGGGTTTATGGAACGGCGAATGTGAGGGTGGTGGATGCGAGTGTCTTCCCGTTCCAGATCAATGGACATACGAGTGCTACAGCCTATGCTGTAGCGGAGAAGGCGGCGGATCTTATCAAGGCCACCTCTGGTATTGCAAACTAAAAATAGACAGACCATTGTTGACAATTTTGTACATCCAGCACGTGCACATCGTAGTGTTCAAGATGAATATATTCGCTGCGGAAAGTTGCATTTGATAATTTCGCTGTGTCCAGTTGTTCCCAATGTCTTTGCAAAATTTTGAATTGAAGGTTTCTCTCTGAGCCTTAGGTATACTAGGTAACACGCTTAAACTTCTTGCAGTTCCATCCCCTTCTTTGCTCGTGTTCTTCGATCAGCTGCAGAAGTGTCTGCTTTCCACGCCGTAATTGCGAATCAGCTTGTCCGCGATGTCATTCATATCGTGCAGTACTCCTGATTCTAGAGTTCCCGAGCAGGGCTCAGGCGCCACATGGGGATTTCCAAGTCACAGTGCCCAGGGATATATAACCGGACCCTGAGTGCCCGTAGAGCGGATGAAATAGGCGCGCCAGAACGAGTAGCGCAATAGAGACAGGGACATCCCGTCCGCCTCAGGGAGAGAATTAAGCTGGTTGACCAGTCGGGAATGTTGTCGGCATTGTGAATAGACCACAGAACTCACACAACTCATAATTGTGGTTCTTGGCTTGCGTCTATCCACTAGGAATGAGCTTCGAATAGACAAATAGCGCAGATTGAATACCAAGTGTCAGATTTTATCCGCTTGGAGTTAATATCGGTGGGCAAGGTGATGGGACTATACACTGCACTTGTTCAAGTGGCAAAAGGTATAAAAACGCTCGCCTACCTAGGTACCTCTCACCGTCTTCTTGAGTTGTTCTTGGGTAGAACGAGTTTTCTGCCGAAAGTGCAAACGCAAACACAAAGGCAGACATGAAGTTGTCCATCCTTCAGCTCGCCGCCGGCGTCTCCGCCGCAGCTCTGCAATCCCGCCAGTTCAACGGCCCACCGACACTGACAATGGGCACAACCGTACGTATCCAACAACCACACCCCTCGCCCTCTCCCTTCCCATGACCCAGAGATCAGCGTCTCACCACCTCTCCAGACCGGCGGCTCAGGCCCCTACCTCGCCAACCACACCACCGACCCCACCCTCCCCAACCACACCATCTACCTCCCCAACACCGTCCCCGCCGACCTCAAGCTGCCGGTGCTCGTCTTCGGCAACGGCGGCTGCCGCGCAGACGGGACCTCCTTCCTCTCGATCCTGACAGAAATCGCCTCGCACGGCGTCATGGTGCTCGCCTCGGGCCTGCCCGCCGGCAACGGCAGCACCACCTCGGCGCTGCTCACCGACGCCATCGACTGGGCCCTCGCGTCCACCGGCCCGTCCACCTCGACCTCGACCACCGCCGACGCACGCTACGCGGCAGTGGACGCCTCGCGCGTCGTCGTCGCGGGCCAGTCCTGCGGTGGGCTCGAGGCGTACGACGTCGCGGCGACCAACGACCCGCGCGTCACGGCCGTGGGGATCCTCAACTCGGGCGCGTTCAACGGCACCGCCGCCGCGGGGTTCTCCAGGCCGACGTTCTACTTCCTCGGTGGGCCCGATGACATTGCGTACGTGAACGGCGAGCGGGACTACACGCTGCTGCCGGCGACGACGCCTGCGTGGAAGGGAAACCTGCCGGTGGGCCATCTGGGGACGTATGCGGATGAGAACGGCGGGAAGTTTGGGGTGGCGGTGACGAGTTTCTTGCAGTGGGTTTTGAGGGGGAATGAGACTGCTAGGGATTTTTTTGTGGGCGGAGGCGCGGAGGGGGACGGGTGGAGTGTGGAGAGTAGGGCGTTGGAGGGGATCGAGGTTACGCCTATTGATGGAACTGTTGTTGGTTAGGTCAGTAGAGTGAATTGAGTGAGAAATAGAAGTGGTGGTAACGCGTCGAACCCTTCGTGCTGAATGTGGTGGGTCGTGGCAGCTTGGTGGCTTTGCTATGCTGTGCTGTGGTTCTCGCACTGTTATTATGCAGCCTTCGAAAAATTGGGTGCCCGCGGTACTTGAGGTCGCGACTCCGGGAAGAAAGACGAGATAACCCGGACGCTGCCAGATGTCCTTCGTATAGGCTGAAGTTGAAGCCCGCGCTGCATATCTTCGCGCCTTCGCCTGGCTATCACCTCTAGAAACAACGCCACATCAAATCACCTCCTCAGAAGCGGCACATCCTCATCCGTCAACTCCCCAAACCCCCCAAATCCAACCCTCGCCTTCCTGCCCCGCTTCGCCCCAGAATCACCATACTTCTTGTCGAAGTCCTTGATCGCCTTCAGCCCAGCCATATCCTCACTAACACTCGCGCTAATCTGCGCCAGTGCATCATCAAAGTGTCTCGCCCCCAGCACGCGCGATGGCACGCCGCCCGCCACTTTGCCAGCAGCCTCCGCCTCAATAGTCTCCATGACCGCGCTCATCGCCGCCGCCACACACAAATTCTTCAGATCTGAGCCAGAATACAGCGGCGTGCGCCGCGCCACTTCCTCCAGCGACACCTCCGCGTCCAGCGTCTCATCCTGCAAATGTAACCTCAAGATCGCCGCGCGATCCGCCTCGAGGGGGAGCTCCACCAAGATCTTCCTCGGCAACCGCCTTAGCAGCGCCTCGTCGAGCATGTGCGGCCGATTCGTGGCCATCATGACAAATGCAGCGTTGTTCTCGTGCAAGCCATCCATCTCGCGCAGGAACTGGTTCGTAATTGACGCGCGCCAGGCCATCGAGCCGGTGGAGTCGCGCGAGCCGAGCAGCGAGTCGGCCTCGTCGATGAAGATGACGAGGCGGCGGGCGTTGTCGCCGGACCTCTGCTTGGCGAGGTCGAAGAGCGCCTTGATGTTCTTCTCTGAGTCGCCGGCCCACTTGTTGATGAGGCTCGCGGCCGAGACCTCGATCATGTGCGCGCCGGACTCCTTCGCGACGGCTTTGGCGAGGAGGGTTTTACCGGTGCCCGGGGGCCCATAGAGTAGGAGGCCGCGGATGCGCTCGGCGGCGAGGATGCCGGTGGAGAAGTCCTGGGGGCGCTTGATGGAGAGCTCGGTGAGCAGCTTGACGGCGTCGATGGTGGGTTTGGGGACGTGGATATCGGCGAAGGTGGTGCGGATCTTGTCTGGTTCGACGATCATCGTTCTGAATTGGTCGGATGCTGAGGGATTCAAGCCCTTGAGCTTCGTGAGGATTTGGTCCACAAAGTTTGGGCTCTTTTTCGGCTTGGTGTCCTCCTTGTTTCCGCTTTGAATCCTGTCATATTTGTGCTTGAACTCATTTAATCGGTTGATGAGTGAGACAGACATGGTGGTAGCCATCCGTTGGGAAATAGGGCCATCAGCATTGAGCGGTCCAGAATCAGAAGACGTACTTCGAAGAGCGCCAATGACCACCACAGCAATTCTTGTGATGTCAGCAGCCGGTAGAATATGCTGGCACAACTCGGGCAATTTGTCCATTCTCAGAGCAGATAGGAGGTCTGTGACAGGCGGGGGACTGATCTCCAGCTCTTCAAACAAGGCAATCCGAACAGCTCGTCCGATACTTCTCATGTTCTCCTCGAAGACGTCTGCGACTTCCAGTGATTGCAGATTCCTTTTATTTTTGTAACATAGAGAAGGCATCACGTTCTGCATTACCATGACCCGATGGCTGCCATCTGCCTGTAATTGCTCGATGTGCCGGTGGTATGGTTCAGGTGCGCGGGCACTCGAACAAGTGGCAACTACCGCGACCCGACGCCCTTGTGATCTCATATACTCAGCGAAGCCACGAATGAAGTTGTAAGCATGCCCGCCAGTTTTTGTATCCATGCTGATGGCAACAGCATCGTGAACATGGATCAGAATGGGTCTATCGTCACCCTTGAAACGATCGCGTCCGAGGTCGAGAATTAGCTGGAGGCCAGTGTCCATCTTTTTCGCAAGCTCTCGCAAGTCCTCGGGTTCGTCAGCGTCTCTCTCTCGTGACGTTCTTGACTGCCCTACATCGTCAAGCATCTGACTGCCCAAGGCCAGAGGAGGCAAGGTCGGCATCCCTACTTCACTGGGAATGGATGGCAAGATTTGGTCCATAGCAAGCCCAAGCTGGCTCATTAGATTCTCTTTGGGTACAGGGTTGCGGAGGAGTGGGTGCAGTGGCCGTTGCGTCCTGCCGCTGTTCTCTGCTGCCTGATATCGGAAGGTCGACTGAGGCTGCTCAGCCGCACGACTCCCACTAGGCGCCTTATGCTCGATTTCCAAGAGGTTTGATATAGAATCAGCGGTGACATGGACTACGTCTGCCTTGAGATGAGCACCGATATCCTTGATAGTACAACTCGGCACCGATTCTCCGGAAACCTGGGGAAATTGCAGGACGGTGACAGGTCTCAGAACGCCTGAAAACCCTTCCTCAACGGTATAGCAGTCTTGGCCGACGTTAGAGGATGCGCCACCCAGATCCGCTTGTATTGAGAAGATGGCCTCAGATAACACAGTGTTGTACATCAGCCCCAGCTTGTGGTGATATGGCGGCCCTTTTATGAAGTAGGACACTGCACGAGCGATATCTTCTGGGCCAAGTCGGAATTGCTCGGCCCATACTTGGTCTCTCACCGCGGTCCCTCGAGCTTCGCTGATCTCCAGGTCCGTTGAGTCTCGTCTATAGATGGGCAAGAAAGTCTCCAGGACACTCAAGAATACTGATCGCAGTGCGAGGGTTCCTGAACGGGCTTGCTGTTTGAAAGTGTCGGACGAGACCCTGGGGTGGCTTCCATGCAGCGACTCAAGTTGGGCATATACAGCACCGGTGACAAGTTCTGCACAACGAACCGCGCTCTCAAACTTCGAGATAGGCCAGTCACTGGTGACTTGGTCCCTCCTTGTCGAGACGGCGACGTCGAGCACGATGCGGAGGAAGTATCCGGTATCCTGGGACTTTGACGAGAACAGGCGCGCCCACCAGAAGTTGTCGCTGAAGGGCTCAAAGCGGCGCTGAAATATCAAAGTCTTGACGATATCGGCCTGCTCGCGTGTCAAGGCGTCCAGATCCTCTGCAGTAAATCTGAGGCTCTCGAGCTGCGTATCATTCCGGAAGGTTGATCCGATATGGACGGAGATGTCGTCCAGGACACGTTCGTACGGGTCGCCGGCCCTGGTCACCTGGAAGAAATCTTGGATGTTGTGGGCTCGACGGTATTTATGGCGACTATCGCTGGAATCAGTGAAGAGTCCGGTGAAGTGACGCGCCTGATGCTGCGCCGGCTCGCGCGAGGGCTGATAGGGCTGTCGACGTCGTGCCAGCAGACGGGGAGCCCACTGTGCACACCGAGACGAATTGAGGCATCCTAAACGGTGTGGGCGAACCCATGAGCTGTACATGGTCGATCCAGCAGGTTGTAGGCGGAGCTCAGTCCCGACGGAGAGAGGTGTGGTGGGCAGGTACAGACCGCGGGTGGTCGTCGTTGCTGGCATGAATTGAGGTCGAAACTTGACTGCAGGGGTCCCCCAGTCGCCCCACCTGGGGCCCCGGACCCTGCCGCGTAGCTCTAGCCCCGATACTCCGTACAGTAGCGAGATCATCATCTGCAACTTCAAGTCAGGTCTTCCACAACTTTCTCAACAGCCGCCAATTTGATATTGTCGCCAGAATTCGTGCTATCACACATCGCATATCGACCTTCCTCAAGGTCAACTCTCTGCTCACATAGTCTTTTCCAGCATTCAGGATCAGCATGGCTTGCCATAATACACGCCATATTGCGAAGATGCAAGCCCTCGGAGTGTGGGCGTCTTCCAAGGTTGACTCGACTCCTGTTCTGGAATCGGCCCCGACCAGCATCACACCACTCTAGACCTCCCTTTCAGTCTTTGATGTGAACCTCATAGCATCCGAAAACGAGCCCCGCTCGGTCTTCCTAGCTCCGGTGGTGGGGTGGCCAATTCACGCACAGCTCGTCACGACTCCCCACTTGTTTGTACTCTTGGAGGTTGTGGTTTCTTTTCTTGGAATTGACTATCGAATCGATTCTTCAGTGCCCTCCCCACTGACCAGCGGCTCTTCCCGAGCCCGCATCGCGAGATCTGTGGATCGGAGGTAATAGCCGGGTTCCAGAACGACTCCAGACTGTCCCGTGGGTCCCATGGGATACGCAGTCTGTAGTATGACGGGCTAGATTCTGTGCTCCGCAGACTCGGAGCCACTTGACTTGCCATGGAAGAGGTTCTGATATTTCTCCTCGATACACTGCCAGTCCAGGTGTTCGCTACTCTTCCCTTCCTCAAGGCTTTCCTGCGCAGTCTACACCCATTGTACGACGATGGCATCGTCCAATACACTATGGCTTCCTGGAGGCAGTGTCGCGGCATGTGCTAGCTTGCTCATGGCCGCTGGGTATCTGTTCTACCACATCGCTCTCTTCGCATATAGGCTTTCGCCGTACCATCCGCTGTACAAGTTTCCCGGCCCCAAGCTAGCGGCCAGTACATGTTTGAGATCAAGAAGTCACATTATCCACGGTAAGAGCCTTTTGAGTCTGTAAGTCCTCGAAAATTGGACTGATGAAGCCGCACAGGTCCCATCATTCACATCAACCCTGGAGAGCTGCACTGCGCCGATCCTAAATTTGCAGATGAGATTTACACCACGGGCAACAGAAAGCGGGACAAGGGCGCTTTTGCAGGACTGAACTTGGACGATAGGTGAGTTCTCCAAGCCTCACAGCCATGACGAGGTTCAACTTGAGTCGAGCATGCTGACATTTCACTGCAGCACTCGCCTTTCCTCCTTCGGAACAGGAGCTCACGACCTGCACCGCATGCGCCGCGCCCCGTCCACCAAGAAATTCTCAGCCGCGAGCGTGAATCAGCTCGAGCGTGAGATTCACAGCCTGGCGCAGCGCATGGCCGACAAGTACCTGGCCACTCGTGCGACTTTCAACGTTCAAGATGTCATGAGCTGCTACTCGACCGACGTTGCCTCGCTCCAGGTCTTTGGTGAGACTTTGGGGTTCGTTGACCAGGAGGGCTTCGAGCCGAATTTGAAGAACGCACAATACGCTATATTCAGCACCTACCACCTGTTCACGTGGTGTTCGTGGATCAGGCGGGTGGCATTGAGTGCGACGGACTGGCTGGATGCTTTCATGCCTGAGGAGATGAGGCGGTTCTCGCACCTTGTTTTTGTGAGTGTCTTCGAGCCACATAAGAAATCCTTGTATGTCTGAGTTCCATGCTCATACTCGTGGTATTCAGGTCGACTTCCCCGCTCGAGTCTCGCGAGCAATGGACGAGCACGAATCCGGCATGATCAAAACCCGCCTCAGCCTTGTCGACGACATCCTGGACTCCCGTCTTCCGCCGCACGAGAAAACCCTCCAGCGAGTCACGGGCGAGGTTGCCGCCATCCTGATCGCCGGCACTGAAACAACCAGCTGGGGTTTGACCGTGTTGACGTACCACCTCCTTTCTAACCCGGATATCCTCGCGCGTTTGACTGCCGAGTTGGCGGTAGTTGTCGATAATCCTACGAATCTGCCGACGTGGTCTACGCTGGAGAAATTGCCATATCTCACTGCCGTGCTGCTGGAGGGGCTGCGTTTGTCTTATGGCCTGGTTCACCGAATCAGCAGAGTGCCCACGGGAGAAGACCTTGTTTACTCTGGGACATGGACGCCTCCTCACGCCGGAGCTGTGATGAGGAATTTGGACTACGTTGTGCCACGGGGATATGCCATCGGGATGTCGAACTGGGTGACGCATCACGACGAGTCCATCTTTCCGGACTCCCACGGGTTCCTGCCGAAAAGATGACTGGCTGCCGATGGCACCCGCCAGAAGGACCTTGAGAAGCACATGAACGCATTCAGCAAGGGCAGCAGGATATGCCTTGGCATGCAGTAAGCCGTCCGAAAGCTGCGGTCTTCAAACAGGAGGCGACTGACATAATCACTCCAGGGTGGCATAGTGCGAGCTGTATCTGCTTCTGGCGGTCGGTGATCAGAGTCTACCCGCACCTGATACTTTATGAGACAACAGTGGAAGACGTCCGTCCTGCGGCCGACTTTTTCATTGGGCTCCCACGCAAGGGTAGCAAGGGCGTCCGGGCTTTGGTCAGAGACTCTGAAATGCATAGAGTCGTGAGTGCCTAGGTGCTGGGTGTCACCACAGCTTTGCCAAGCTGGAGGCACCACGTGCAAGGGGATCACCGCGTTGACTATGTTCCAGGATACATTGATTGTGTAGGTCGGATATAGCGACCTGATATAACCGGTTTTAGGTGTTAAACTTGAGGCATTCGACTCGAGGTATTCGATTTTCTTTCTCGCTCACGGCGCTCAGAGAGCTAGAGAGCTTACTTTGGTTGCTGAGATGAGGGCTTCTTTACCCACGCCTTGTCCTTTTCCCATCGAACAGCGGGCTACACAGACGCCTTGCCACCCTTTCCATGTGTCACATACTGCTGCTCGATCTGGGAATGCACCATAATCCCATTATGGAACGACCGCTCCGACCCCGTCTCCCCAGCGCCACCGCCAGCCACCACAGACGTCGTCAAGTGATGTTCATCCTCGTCCGGCTTCGTACGCTGCGAGTCGTCCATCTTCCGGTGCTTCCACGACGCGGCGGACCCGCCTGCGATGCGTTGGTTGTGTGTGCCTCCGGAGCGGTCCTGGCCGTACTTTGAGTTGTTGGATGTCACTTTTTGTCGGAAGCGTGCGAAGAGCGGGGAGAATGTGGACAGGCAGGCGCCTAGGATGCCGATGCAGGGTTCTACCGACGACCAGATGAAAACGGGACCCTGTTGAAAGACAAAGTCAGCCGAGATGACAAGCCGATCTAAGGGGACTGGGGCCATGCGTTATTAACCATTACATATGCGACATCTATGGCGCTCATGAAGATGGTGAGGTAGTGGACTCGGACTATGCTGGCTATACAAACACTGAAAATTGACTTCGTCAGTACTCCTGATTTCTGATGCGAAAGCCAAGTTGTAACTCACAATCCCCCCAAAATTAGAATTCCAATGACCGCCAGCCGTCGCTGCAGGCTCATCTGGAGATTTCATATGTGCGGAATCGGGATCGTCAGCACCACAATATCGTTGAGCAAGTTGATGATTCCCAGCGCAAGGAAGAAGGTTGCGGTATCAATGCACGTGCCCGCAGCGCCTGAGAACCTGTCCCAGAAGTAGTGCAGTGGCTTGCACGCCGATGCCATAGTAGCCCAGACGATGATTGGGTAGCCGAGTGTCAGGAAGACACCAAAACCAATGCTGATGTCGAAGGAGCGGCCAGCGTTCCTCTTGAAAATACGACAGTAGAGCAGGATGATTGAGAGCTTGGTAGTCGAGACAGCGGCGGCATAGAGGAAGGTGTACGAATACAGGAGCTTGATAGGGAGTATTAGCTGCGGCTGGCGGTGTCTTCCAAGATCTTGCACTCAGACGGGGTCGCAGGACTTGTGAATCCACGCACCTTAAAGACCATGCTAACATTCGGGATAGTTGTTGACTAGACGTGAGTGCCAGAGCCATACGCGCCTCCTGATTCAAGTCTTGCTGTTAAACCACGTGTTCGTCATATTAGGCATTTATGGATGCTTCTAGCACTTACCTGTAATAGTCATACCCGCTGTGCTCCCGTAGAAGATCTGTCATAAGGGGCTGGTTGGCGACATGCGCATCCATGGAACTTCAGGGAAGAACACATCACTCACCAGCGCGATGACAATCGCATAGTCGTCCCAGCCAAGGCCAGCCCGCAACATTTTGCGCGATATCATACGTAGAACGACAGCCAGAGCGGCCATGATCCAGAGAATGATAACGGCGGCATTGTTGCCGACTCTCGAGTCCTCCGTCAGATCAGTGTTGGCTGGGACTGGCCCAAAGACCGCTTCTATCGCGGAGGTTGACATGATGACTTGACTCTTTGTCGAAGGCAAGTCTAATGGCCCTGTGAGCACTGAGAGCGAAAGGTACTTGGCCGAAGTCAAGTCAATATCATTGCCGCCTCAACTCTTCAAGTCTCACCCATGAATCCTTCGGCGCATGATTTCGCTGACCAGACTGCCCCTGGACCACACAGCATGTACTGCACTGTACATACAATGCAGCAATAATTCAAAGATCAGCACATGTGCATTTTCGAAACAGGCCATATGCGCTGCCCTTGCCATATGCGCGCTGCCCTTCCAAGGTATCGATCGGCCGATCTTTCCTGCCGATGTTGTGCGCTGCGCCGCAACGTGATCCATCACCCTCATTTCCCAGCTCCGGACTCGTTCAAGCAGGTGTGCACCCTACCGATCAGCTGCATTCCAACAAGCCCCCGGGGCGAGCGCGGATGAGACGCGTTGATGCGAGCCGGTGGACCTTTCTTGCCCTGTTCTCGTCACACCGGTCGTACAGTATGCCCACTCGGATGACTTGCTCGACGGCGAGACAGCCCTCCGTCCATTACAGCCGCATCCTCGGAAGCAGTCGGCGTGATGCTGACAACCTCCTGCGCGAGGGGAGGTATATAGGTATTCAAAAATTTTCACTTAAGCAGGCATTTTCCGGACCCGGAGCAAAACCACATCCCGGCGGAAAGGATAATCTCGAGTGGGAAGAGGTTGATGGGACTCATGACCCTGATTCTATACGGAAATATTAGCGCACAAAACTGCTCTCGCAATACAACTTCGTCACGTATGGAGAACAAGTTCTCATGGCGGCACACTAGACACTGTGAGAAATTCAGGTGCGGCTCTAGGATGAGAGCCGACGGCGTGCCGGTCTGTGGCCCACGAGGAGCAAGGACTCGAAGTTGGGCCTGATTCCGCTGAAGAAGAATGATCCGGGATGAGCTTCCCACGTGGAGAACTTTCATCTCATTGGAGGGTCCCGATATCGCGGCTGCAGACGAAGACTGAAATAAAAAACCAAAAAGGGGTCGAGGTAGGGGAGGGCTGCAGCAGAAGTGCATCAAAACGATGTTGTGGGCAGTTTCCCCATAGGTACAATGATGGAGAAGTCTAAGTGTTAGCATGGTGGTAATAGTGGGAAGGCCAATAATCATGAATTCTGGTGACAGCCTCGCGCTTGCGACCACCGTGTTAGCATGGTGCTAACCTTCTCAAGCCATGCCCATGGTACAGGATATACGCTCTTGCGAACATCCCTCATCAAGCAGTCGCTTCGCCAGATACACAGTACTGTGTACTGTTTGTACGCGAACCCGTTAGTGCTTTAAATGTTCAAGTGTGAAACTCTGTTGGTACCTGCTCATCAGAAAACCAACGTCGACACTTGAGACCCTATTGAGAGCATCCTCAATCCTCGTCTTGCAATCCCAGAGCACCAGGATTTGTACTGAATCGTCAACATGGAGTCACTGTTGCAACTGACACACATCGAGCGCATTGGGCCGAAGGGCTGGCTCCAATACATCTATCCTTTCGAGCTCTCCAAGGACTACGACATCGACGAGGTGGCGAGGGTGCTGCGGACTAGCTATGAAGCCACCTGCAAACGCCTGCCTGTGATGGGGTGCGAGGCTGGTTCAGATGCTGATGCTGAGCGTGAGTCTACCAGCATGCAACAGCACACCAGAGTCTTCAAGATTCTGGGTCGCAGACCACGGCACCTTCATGCCCAGAATGTCCCATGAACTTCATAGTCGAACACAAGCTAATAGTGTGTCTAGAGGCTGGCGTCTTCAAGTTGAAGCCAATCCCACAAGGAGACATCGAGCTGGTGTCCGTCAAAGACCTCCGCACTGAATGAGCATTTCCGATGACGTTCTCCGAGCTGAAGGCTCAGAACTTCCCCATCTCAGCCTTCTCCGCGTCCAAGCTAACCGCGCACGCTGTGTGGCCCAGTCCAGGGGAGAGATTCCCCGTGTCCCTCGTCAAGCTCAACTTCATCCCGGGCGGTCTGATCGTCAGCTGGTCTCTACTTCATATGTTTGGAGATTCTGTGACGTTCGGCGTGTGGATGGAGGTGTGGGCGGAGGAGTGCAGGCGTGCGCAGGGGTTGGAGATATCTGACCCGCTTCAGATTGACGACCGGTTGTTCACGGATAGATCGCAGTTTGTGCAGCCGTCTGGGAAGAACGCGGGGCGTCCGGAAGACCACCCGGAATACTTGATCATTCCTCAAGAATGTGAGTCCTGCCCTGGTGTCCTTGCCTCATCACGTTTCTTTACAGGACATCATGGCTGATAACCGCACAGTCCCTCTGTCGGGCATGCCGCCGGGGCTGACTTCCGACACCCACAGAGGACAGGTGTTCTACGTGTCCCCTGAAGCACTGGTGGCCCTGAAGAAGGACGCCTCACCAGGCGACACCACTCACGCAGACGAGGGCACCCCCAAGTGGATATCCACCAACGACGCGGTCTCCGCCCTCCTCTGGCGAACAGTGATGGCAGTCCAGCACCCCATCGAGACACTGGCCTCGGACCCCGTCTCCACCTTTGCGATCGCAATCGACGGACGTATTCGGACGGAGCCTCCGGTGCATCCCCGTACAATGGGCTGCTTTCTGGAATATGTGAGCCTAGAATGGCCCATCAGGAAGATGCTGGAGTCTTACAGCCTTGCGGATATTGCGCTCGAGATTCGCAAAGCTGTGCTGAAGGCGGACAAGAATCTCACGGATGATGTTGTCACGCTGGTGAACGGGCTGAAGGATGTGGACCGGATCATTCCGAAGGCCTTCACTGATGTGCCCGGCTATCACTGCATCCAGAGCTCGGTAAGTCATCATAGAAGCACTCACTTTTCTTTCTCCACGGCCACCTCCGACACCGGGCGAACAAGTAGACGGCCAGAGGCTGTGTAACGTCCTGCTAACGAGATTCCCAGTGGACCAAACTTCCCATCTACGACTTCAACTCGGGTGAGCTGTTGGGCAACAAAATCCAAGCCATGCGATGTCCCGACGTGGGCGTCATCAATGGTCTGCAGATTCCGTTCCCTCCGCTGCCGGATGGTGGACTGGAAGTCATGATCGGCGTGGAGCAGAGCCAGCTGTCCAAGCTGTTGCACGAGCCTGTGTGGACCAAGTATGCTGTGCCGAGGTCGCCGTGTGAGGCAGGTTCGCAGTGAAATACTGTGCCAATCTTAGTGCTACGCGCGGATATGAAACGGTGCCTGAGACTACCTAGGTAGCTGAAGCTTAGTTTGAGTGATGAGTCCTTTAGGTCCAGCTGCTCCGGCAGGTCAGCTGGCTGCTATAAGTTCGGTAGTCAACATAGCGCGAGCTTGGTGTCACCCGTTCAGCAGGTCCGCTTGCTGCTGATCTACAACAACTTGTGGCTTGAGTGCAAACTGCCTGCCAAGATTGTGATGACTGACAATTCGTCTCACTCAAACAGAGCAAAGAAAATCTGCCCGCTGAAACATCTTGGGGAGCCCGGAGCAAAGGCCAAGTTGGCCGAGGCCAGACTGCCAACCTCAGGCTGGCCAGAATGGCAGGCTGACTGGAGCAGTTGTCCGTCGAGCTAATGAGTATAAAGGATACGGGGTTGAGTTGGCCGGGTTTGCGATGGCATCGTGAAAAGAATTTGGCAAGCACAATGTAATGGTTCTGATCATACCTAAGTACCTAGGTTATTACTAAACTTGTGATTGGAATGGTCAGGGGTACTAAAGGGCGGTAGCTCGGTGCTAGTATTTCTCATCGTGGAACGCCGATTTAGCAACCGGCAAAGTCGAACACCGATAATCGAACACCCACAGGCGCATACCTACAGTCGAACAACCCAAGGTGAAGGCCCAAATTCGAACGTATATTTTTGAATACCCACAAGCGTTCACCTAAGGTTGAATACCTAAAGTCGATTGCCCCTCTGTCGCACAGTGGTACGGTACAGTGATGAGGGATCGTTGAAGTTGAGCTCTATCTCAAAGCCAGGTACCTGTGTATCCTTATCTCGTTGTTCAGCCCAGGCTTGATGTTCCCACTCAGCATCCTTGCATTATGCATTACATAAGACGAGGCTCGAGCTGGCGAGGCACAGGATCAAAGGTACAAGAGTACATGAACGCCCGTTTTCGATCGGCCTAAAAAGCTCCTTCTTTACCCCTCGTCTTTCCATTTTTGTCCCTATTTCCATCTTTCTGGCATTTGCTCCCTTTTCGCAACTTCAAAACACCTTGAGTCTGCCTGTTGTTGCTGCTGCGTCACCTGCCAGCGCCTCACCCTGCTTGTACTGTCGACTTCACTCATACGACCACCTGAGGATTCTGACCGCCAGATAAAGCATCCAAGACAATCGAAAAGTTCCTTCGCATTCAGAATGCGAAAGAAATGAAATGGACGACAGATTCAGACCGTGAATGGCCCCATCTGGCATGTTGTGGTGCTTGGCTGGGCTCGTGAGGACCTGAGGCGCGATCGTGGATGATCTGGGCTCGCCAACGTCTCACACATTGCACAAAGGGCGTCTCCCTTCTCTACACAGAAGCACAGCAGACAGCCCTGACAAGCAACAAATGGGCCAACATGCCCGTCTTTGGCAAGGAAAGTCAGACTGGAGGAGTTGCAAGATGGATCGACGGTGTTTTTGTTCGTGAGCTGTCAAGATCGACCAGCCGGTCGCACGTTGGGGTTAGGCGCGGGAACATGACGCTATTGGCACCTCACCGAACCTTGCACGTTGGGCGATGTTGCGGCCTGGGACGATGGACAGCTTAATAACGTGGTCTTCTGTCTGTCCGGTCGGAGTCACGATCTTGGGCTTTCTTGGGACCATTATCAGCATTGCAATGTGGCTGATGGTGTATCTTGAACATGCATGCCGCCCAGGGTGGTGCATCCGATCACACCCTTGCTCTCGCCCACATCAGCAATGCAACATCCGGAAATACCTGGGCAATCGGTCCTCGAGAGATATTCCTATCTTGATTTTATGGACGTCTTGCATCTGCACCCAATGGACGAACTGGCCGGCGGTTGTCAGGTCTCGCCGCCTTCACCACCCACGTTCGAGTCACAGCAAGTTGGCCGGCCACAATGCGTGGTTATGGGCAGTCCGCTCTCCGTGGAAGACATCCGACCTCTGCTGGGAGCATTTTCAGCTACAGAGAGCGGAGATCTTCGACTGCCCGTCAGCTAGTTTTTGTGTATCCGGTCTGACTGTCGTACCGATGGTGTCTGGACTTGAAATCTGACCGACGAAGAAAACCTCGGCACATGCTACACTTCTGTGCTTGGCAGAAGCCATGACAGGGTCCACACCGATCTGATCATCCAACCACAACACTCAACGCATCGCGTTCCACGCTTTACCCGACTGGGCCTAGTCGGTTCCTTCTGTCGCCCGCAGGACAACAAGCAGACAAGAGGAGCGGGGGAGACCAGAGCCGGCTACGTGGACAGTGGGAAGATTTTCTCATGTCTCCCTTTGGAAAGTCACGAATCAATCGCTACCACGGCACGTATGACCCTTTCTTCTCTGCCACAAGCCCCTGTTTTCCGCCCTCCTACCTGCTGTCTACCGTAGCAGTTCTGTTTCTGAGCTTCTGTTCCGATCCCCTCTCCCTGTCTTTTCACGCTTGCTGCCCGGCGCGACTGCTGATAGCCGGCCGAAGTGGTTGACTTGGTGGTGTCTTGTTGGTCCTTAGACCGCTGTGGTCTGTCTTTTGCAGGCGATCCTCAGTGCTGTCTGTCCAGCACTCAGCAGCCACAGTCAGCCTTTCTCTTGCCCGCAGAGCTCAAGGTTCGCTTTTCCCTTCTATCTTGCTAACCCCCTGCCCCCATCCCCCTCTCCAGCGTACACAGTACTTTTATTTCTTTCTTGAATCTATATTCGCCCCGGAGCCACTTCACTGTTAGTGCAGAGTACTTGTAGCAAGTCCGAACCACCATATATATCAAATGTCATATCTCATGTTCCTGAATACACTGCAACTAGTCAGCACGAACACCTTACACCCAAATTCTTGATCAGTTGTATTTGGCAGTACGGAATACAAGTATTTCGCACGAGCGCTCTGCTTTCTCTCCTGTGGTGGCCTTGGCTCAACGAGGCCATGTCTACAAGCGCAGACTAGCTCGACCTCGGGGTGCGATGAGTAAAGTTGATGGATAGTCAGTGGTGAA